>JADBJO010020608.1:0-25000 GCA_016801955.1 Conus betulinus
AAAAGTGATGTGCTGAAGGGGTATGCCATTTGCATACTTTAGAATAGAAAGAGATTGGATACTGTTTTCTTTGATATAGTGGTATAGTGCAGCTGTATGAATATAATCGAGGTCTGTGTTTGAATTATGTTGATTGAAATGAGTGCCTGATTTATTGGTAAACATAATTTTATGGCACTAGAGCAACTTTGTGTCTACTACAATGCCAATAAACCTACAAATACAGCATATTTATTGTGGGTTTCAGCTTCAACACCAAGTGAGTTGGCAGTGCTGTGTTCCGGGGGTCTGGGGGCTGGCTTCTGTCAAGCCATATCGTCTGGGTGCTTGATCAAGTTAACCGAACATCCAGGACATCGGTCGCTCTTTTGCCTGAACACAGCCACTGTCAACGACCTCAAAGGGCTTCAGCAGAAAAGGAATCTCTATGACGTAAAAAATATAATCTTCATCTTGAATGTCGGCAATGATACTCGGGGGACCTTTGTGTCATCGGGCGTCAAGATCAGGCTGTCACTGGGCCCTTGCAGTGGTGGATATCGCAGCGAGGGGGGAACCCAGCAACCATCTATTGTGACAGCCTGGGTTGGGAATGCCCGCAGAACTTTTCGCACCTGCGTCCAACCATTTTTACAATTTTTTTGGATGTAGTGTTCCCAGTATGCTGGTTGCCTTGGCCCACGACACTGCTGCACAGAATGGTCCTCACCAATGCACTCATCTGTGCTTGAACTATCCTCTGCAGACATGTGGTAATGTCTGCGGAGTGATAGCAGTCATTGCAGCTGTCATTGCTGCACAAGATGAAAGATTGTTTAATTTGTTTACTGGTCCCCGTCAGCAGCAGAGGATGTTCCTGCATAATCCCACGCGATATGAAAGATATTTGTGGAGGGTGATCATGGCATGGTTTGTGTCGGGCTCTGTGAACTTGCACTACATTCTGCCAGCAACAGCACACAACCTGGTCAGAAACGGAAGGCAGCATCTCCTGGCTCTCCACCACAGGAGAAGAAACCTGCATGAGGAGCAGCCCCTTCAAACACTTCATCCACACCAAAGCCATCTCCCTCTGGTGTGCTGGTGCTCCACCAAAAGCCATCTCCCTCTGGTGCTCCACCAAAGACATCTCCTTCTGGTGCTCCACCAAAGACAGTTCCCTCTGGTGCTCCACCAAAGACAGTTCCCTCTGGTGCTCCACCAAAGACAGCTCCCTCTGGTGCTCCACCAAAGACAGCTCCCTCTGGTGCTCCACCAAAGAGCCATCTCCCTCTGGTGCTCCACCAAATGAGCCCAGCTCCCTCTGGTGCTCCACCAAATGAGCCAGCTCCCTATTCCCCTATTCCCCCATCACATCAAAAACCACCAAAGAATCCACCTGGTGGATCCGACACTGATCCATCTTCCTTCCGAAAGGCAAAGAGACCAAGCAGAGAATGTCCCTACTGTGATGCTCATCTCTCCAGGCGTGATGCCCTTGTACGTCATATAAAAAAATCCCACCCTGGTATGGAAGTACCCCACACTACAGGACATTGTAATTGTCATCAGTGTGACTTTGTAGCGTATAATTTGAAGAAGTTGATTTATCACTACAATGCAGCACATGGGAAAAATTTCAATATTCAGTCAAAAACATTCCAGTGCAAACAAGAATTTGAAGTTTGGCGGTCAGATACAGAGAAAACTACTAAAACTCATTTTGTCAAGCAACGTGGGCCTGAGAAAGGGACTGAAAATGTTACAGAGTTTTATTACTGTAATCGGTCTGAAATAAATGTAGCAAAGAGTGTGCCAGCAGACCAACGCAAGAGACACATAAAAACTCAGGGAACATAAAAAATTAAAGGAAAATGTACTTGCCACATGACGGTCACAACATACATTCATACTGGAAAAAGTTACCACTGTCTTTTGTTGAGACCACACTGGTCACGAGACAGAATTATGTCATTTAAAACTGTCACTTGAAATGCGCTCATTTGTTGCTGCAAAGGTATCTGCTGGTGTAGAAGATACAAAGCTGCTTAGAGAAATTAGAGATCAGTTTAGTACAATTGACAGGGACACCCTACTTACAAGGAAAGATATACAGAACATAAAACGTGAATACAAAATTTCTCACTCTCAGAAGGATTCAAATGATGCATGCAGCCTTCAGCTTTGGGTTGAAGCGTTAAAAGAGAACAGTGATAACCTCATTATTTATTTTAAAATGCAAAGGGCAGTCAGATCCCAGTAATAATCTGCTGAAGGATGATTTTTTACTTTGCATTCAAACAGCATTCCAAAGAGACATGATGAAACATTTTTCTCGTGACATGATATTCATTGACTCCACTCACTCCACAACACAATACCAATTCCTCTTGACAACCATACTTGTAGCTGATGATTTCGGTGAGGGGATTCCTGTAGCATGGGCAATTTCTAACAAGGAAGACACCTCTATACTTGAAGTTTTTTCTTCATGCTGTTAAAGCAGCAAATAATGGTGAGGATTATCAGACAAACACTTTTATGAGTGACTTAGCATCTTCATTCTATAATGCCTGGTGTGCAGTATTTCCAGTGCCTAAGAGAAGATTATATTGTACCTGGCATGTTGATAAAGCTTGGAGAAAGGAACTGAGAGAGTCAGTGCCAGATACGGAGGAGCAGGCTCAACTGTATTACATGTTGTGCATGTTGAGAAGTGAGGTAGAGGAGGGAATTTTTCTGGAAAAAAATGACAGAATTTGAAGAATATTGTAACCAGAAACTTTCCAAATTTCCATAATTATTTCCAAAGTGAATACGTCAGAGAAAACAGAGCTTTATATATTGGGCAGCATGTTTTCGTAAGGGCGTTTTTGCCAACACCAACATGTATGTGGAGTCATTCCATCATGTGCTGAAAGATATCTATTTTCAAAGAAAGCAGAACAAACGTGTTGATAGTCTCCTCTTCGTTCTCCTCCAGCTTGCAAGAGACAAAGCTTGTGAACAGCTGTTTAAATCCCATATGGGGAAGATGACACATAGGCTCCGTGGAATTCTTATCAGACATAAGAGTGCTTTGACCATAAAAAAAATATTGAAAAACATGGTAATGAATGGATTGTACTTTCTGCAGAGTGCAATGATGTGCAGTATTATGTAATCCCAAATGAAACCTGTCCAGAATGCAAGTGTAAACAGACCTGCACAGATTGTGGTGTCTGCCCTCACATGTTTTCATGCACATGTGTGGATTTTTTAACTCGAACGATACCCTGTAAACATATACATGCAGTTCAAATGGCCAGGGCAAACAGCAGAACATGTGACAATTCAAAGGAGGAACCTGATCAGGCTGATGAAGACATTTTGCCTGACAATGAGAGGAATGCACATGATGAAAATTTCACTGGGAATGATACTGATTTTGCACACAGTATGTATGCAAGAAAGATCCACCCAAGTTCTTTAGATTTGAATCAGTTGCACACACAGGCACTGCAAGCACTGAATAATCTGATAGATTTTACAAAGCACACAAAAAACATTGATGCTGTGAAAAGTATTATTACAAATGTCTCATCAGCATTATCAATTGCCAAAGGTTTTGAAGCATTAAGAACATGTGACAAGCCTGACATAAAGTTTGAAGTAAAAGAACCAGTTACTGGAAACAAACACTTTGAAGCACAGAAAAAATTCTATGCAACGAAAAGAAAACCAGGCAGAAGTAGACTTAGACTTAGCAAACCTGATTTCAAGCAAACTGAGGAAATAAAACTGAAACTTAGTCAAATCACACCAAATGTCTGTGCTGTATGTCTGTGCAAAGAGGAAAAGGCACTGCTGAAGAAATACTTTGGCGACAGTGCAACTCATGTGAAGGATGGGTGCATGTCCAGTGTGACCAAACAACAGGCGGTGATGAATATCAATGCACTCTTTGTACATCTAGGCAACTAAAGCAAAGATAGTTATGTAGGTCGTTTAGGGAAGAGTGAGATGGGGTGAAAAGTGGTTGATTATGAAGCAATGCTAGTATATTTCATCCCATCTCAGGGATGGATTTAAAATGCCAATGAGAAATTGTCTCTTTGACCAGTCATTTTTGAGACATTTTCATTTTCTATGAGACAATTAAACATGTCACGGGCTGGCATGTCAGAATTTACTATTCAAGTATCACATAGACGTTGATATGTGTGCATAGCATTGTCATGATGTGTGTTCTTGTGGATTTGCAAATTATATCAACATTACAAGAAATAAAGAATTTTGTGATCTTCTGAACTCTCCTGTTGAATTGTTCACTCCACAGACAATACAAGACAATGAACACACACAATTGAACACACACACACACACACAGAGTCACACACACACACACACACAGTCACACACAAGAACAACAACAACACAGATAAAACATGACTACACGGGTCACCACTACATAAGTCACTGCAAAACTTGTATTTGTCAAATCCCAAGAACTGAAGCCACTGACAGGAAATCCTCTCCCACCAAAAGTCACATCCCGATTCAATTTACCTTTAATTGTTCCTGTAAACCTTGTCGTCTAGCAACACTTGAATTTAGACTCACATCATACACTCACATCATATACTGAACCGTTACTCCAAGCATAATGACAAATGTGACTGTAGGTGATTGATTGTCCACACAACAAACCAACAGAGCTTTGTGCTGAACGAAGGACGCAAAATCTTGCCCTCAAAGTAGGAAGTGATGCCAAAAAACTTCATTAGAATAGCTCTACTGGGACAATTTAGTACGCGGTCATTGTTGAGACAAAATGTGTTAAGATGCAGTTAAACACTCAAATAGACAGTCTGTGACTGTACAAGTTTCGGTTCAACTCAACAGTCGGACACTGTATGCAGACGACAAAATCGAAAACACGCAAACGGAAGTGCAGACGAAAAACCAAGATGGCGGACCTAACCGGATGTGTACACTGCTGTGCGTAATTTTCGGCCACGTGGCCTTTTTCAAGAGAAAAAAAAGAGTTGCCAAAGATGGACATCACGTAGTTGTATTGTTTTTGGGTTTTTGTTTTTTTTTTTCTCTTGAAAAAGGCCACGTGGCCGAAAATAAGAAGAGTGGCATTGTGATTTTCTGAAAAGTTTTAGTTTTTGAATTGAAGAACCCAATAGATCATTTTAAATTAAGTTCTTCATATCAGCATTTCTGTGACATTTTGGTTGATTGGTTGAATTCATATGGTCTCCCCCCCCCCCCCCCCCCCCCCCCCCCCCCTTTAGTCTTTACTTTCCGCTTCCGGTCAAGGTCTACCAGTGGATTCATTCTTATCACGATGGCTGAAATGACGAGAGGTAAGTGCGTGCCGTGTGCGAGCATGGATCACACACAATGAATCTTGTGATAATCCGGTGATTTAAATTGCCAGAACGAAGCATATGAGTTTAATGGTTGATAATTCAGACAGTACGATCTAAATTATCTGAGGGCGACTTGCACTGGGCTTTCAAGTTGTATTTTTCTGACAGTTGATGCCGGTCACCATCGTCACACACGTGGGAGCGCAAGGCCTAGCGAGGGAGTCGAGGTATACTTGAGGAATTTCTTTGCCGCTGATTGTTTAAACCGGCGCACATGCATGCGCGCAGATCGGATAGACCTTTGTATGTTACATGTAGATTGCTTTAAGTTGAATTTTAAAATTAGTATCTTTTGGATTATTTTTTTTCTTTTAAGGTTGTAACGCCTTCATGATTGGGTCACAAATTGGCAAATGCGGTTCCATCCTGAGAAGTGCTCCGTCTTGAGAATGGGGAACCCGAAGACGGACAGGAAATACTACATGAAAGGCCAGGATGCACAGGGCGAACAGACTGTGGTGGAGCTACCAGAAAGTGAGGTGGAGAAGGATCTTGGTGTTTTGATCGATAAAGGGCTGACTTTCAAGAACCACATAAACCAAACAACTGCAAAAGCAAACCGAATCTTGGAGTCATCCGACGATCATTTTGACTTCCTCTCACCCCTGCTGTCTTTATACAGCTGTACAAGTCTCTAGTTCGCCCGATTCTCGAATATGGGCACACACAGCATGGCAACCCCGGCATAAGGCATTGTGTTGCGAGCTGGAGGATGTTCAGAGGCATGCCACCAAACTCATTGCATCCCTGAAAGAAAAGCCATATCCAGAGCGTCTTGCTGCACTGAATCTGCCTAGTCTCGAACACCGCCGTCTCAGGGGGGATATGATCGATATGTACAAATATACGCACTGCCTGTATTTGACCAACCGCCCCCAGTTCAACTACTTCCAAGGCAGAGATACGAGAGGACACAGTCTGAAATTGGAAAGTCACACAGCAGGCTCAACATCAGAAGCTGCTTTTTTTTTTGTACAGCGTGCAACTGCCACCTGGAACAGCCTGCCAAACAGTGTGGTCACAGCCCCATCAGTTAATGCCTTCAAGAACAGACTCGACGCACACTGGAAGCAGCTTCCTGCAAAGTTTGATCCTGCATGTTATCATTAATCACAACTGTCAAAGTTTTGTACCACGCATGGCACATGACAATCAGTTGCACTAGTGGAAACGACCTGTGAACAAGCTCCTAGGAGCTTCAACACAGAAAGCATCCAGTATCCAGTATCCCAGATAATTATGATGTAGCCTGCATGCTTTCATGGATCTAAACCTGTGAGTGTGACATTTGATTCATATTGCTCTTTAGTCCAAGGCATTTTTCGGGGGTTTTCGGGGGCCGAAATAGCACAGTTGGTAGAGTGCCGGATTCGTAATCCAGGGTTGCGGGTTCGAATCTCCGCGGGCCATTTCGGTACAGGGGGATTTTTCCCACGGAGTTATTCCTTCTGACTCCATTTCCCACACAGTCCTTCGAATGAGACTATAAACCCAGGTTCTGTGTGTGAAGGCATGCATACATAGGTTTGGCATCAGGTAATTTTCATAAAGCATTTTACTCTAAAGAATAAGACTGTTTCAGCTTTTTGTTGGCAGAAGTCACTTCTTTTTTTAATTTCTTAATTGCTAGGGATCACAACACATTTTTGGTGTCCAAGCTAGTGACATTAGTTTAGACCAAGAACAGTTTTTTATTTGTTTCATGAATAATATACTAGGTAGTTGCTGAGTTATGACCATAAAGAACTAAGTCGAACATCTGTTATCATTTCTAGTATTAGCATGCACATAGCCGTGGCAGCTAGGGGGGTAAGATGATTGAACCAGCGACTAACCTGCTTGTCCTAGGATGCCAGCAGGGACCATATGAATATTTGATAATTGGTTCACTTAAAGACTTCTTTTAGCAGAGGCATAGTGATAGAGCTAGGTGTATAACATGATATCTTGAAGTGTTGATTTTGTTAAACAGTGTTCCTGATAATGCACAGTTGGTTTTCTGTTTCAGATTTGACACAGTCTTTTAACTTTTGCAGGTCGCAGTGACAGAAAAAGAGATTTTTTAAATGCGTAGAGGCAGATCGGTCAGTTTTTTAAACTATGAAAAATGATTGGTAGTCTCTCTAGAGAACACAAACCTGTTAACGACATTCTGAGTCCTAATTGGTTTTTAGCTTTAAATAGGGAGTTCTGAAATGCCACAGTTCCTATGACAACTTTAGGTTCATTTTTGTATTGCCAGAATTACTGTTCGATTGCCAGTAACTACCAGTATTTTATCGGTTTATGAATTATATTTCATGTTTTCAGGGTCTCTGCTACTGTAGTTTATACAGAGTTCAAACTACTTTTTTTTTTTTTTTTTTTTTTTTTTTTTTTTTTAAAGATCACGTGTGTTCTTTCAAGTTTTTTTGGTGTGATTTTATGAAGCTGTAGTTAGTAGTAGACCTTTTTTTCCCAATGGTTTGGCAAGATGACTGACTAAAGATAGGCATACCATTGCTAGTAACTGTAAGTCATCACGGCACACTTTCTGACTTCGTCCTTGCCAGTGATCTGACGTGAAGTTAGTTTGTTGTTTATTTACAGATTTTGTTTACAAATTTATTCACTTCTTAATCTTTAGTCCTAGTAGGGATAAGCCTAAATATTGAAAGTGATAGATAGCCTATAAACAATTTGTTAAGGTAAATATGTGTTTTTTAGAGCTACAACAAACGACTTAAGGTACATTTATATTAAAGAATTAAGCATATGTTTAGAATAGCACGTTAGGAAAACAAAACAGTTGATTTTAGATCATGCATATTCTGACCAGCTTGCAGCTTAAGGCAACTTCTTCACACTACCACTTGATATCCTCTGGGTTTTTTTTTTTTCTTTCTTTTTACCCCATTCTTTTAAGAAAAAGTTTGGAAGTAGTAGCAGAGGCCAGAGAAAATCATTTCCTACTATCTAAAAAAAAAAAAAGACGGGCAGGCTTGTTGTCTGGCATTTGCACATTGTAGTCTACACACTTGACACAGCTTATTTGAATTTGATGTTGAAATTCTTCTCAAGAAGTTGAGTTAGTTGTCCTTAAAGTTGGTGACTCTGTGTGCATTACAGGATGTTTTGTTGAGTATGCATTGATTCAAGTATATATGTATGGCCTGGTGGAGACTGAGAAAAGTGACAAAGGAATCCTGAACAAAAAGGATTTCATAAGAGCGCCAAATTGAATTATTAGTAGAAAGATGCTTTGCAAAGGAGGATATAGTGGTAGCAAATCAGGAACTGCTAGTAAAAGCTACAGCTGAATATGAAATGGTTTAATTTGAACAATTTTGGTGTCATGTGTTTCAGGTATTTGTGGTCTGCTGAATTGAAAAGCAGAACAGATTAGTTAAAGCAAGCTCTGTAAAAAGAAAAAGAAAAAGTGCAAATAGGCGCATGAGTTCTGAATGGAATGGATGCTATGAAATTTTGGGCAATGGCAACAGGGGGTGGGTGAGGTCAGAGGGGGGTGGGGGATGGAGGGATGAGGCTTGGTACTACGAGTTAGCAGACATTTCCTACTCATCCAAGAAATAAACCATTTATCCGTGTGATTTTACCAACTGGGAGGATGAAGGGGTTGCAATGTGTAACCGTTGTGCTGGTGTGCTGAGATCAAGGAGTGGCAACTCTGGCTTACTATTTGCACATGAAGTTGGTGTCTGGCTGTGCTCAAGTCTTTGACAACATGCTGATCTACATTGGAAGGGCAGTAGGGATTATACTCAAGCTCACCATTAATTATTGTAGACCCTGAAATGTTGGGGAAAAACAAACAAACAAAAACCACCAGAAACTGGGAGAGAGAGAGAGAGAGAGAGAGAGAGAACAAATTGGTGCCAAACTATGAATCTGTTGAAGCTGTTTGGATAGAGATGTGTCTTGGGAGTTGTAAACTGTTTCCCGCTGTAGGTACTGGAAAGGCAGGTATCTCCCTATGCTTTGCCATGTGATGGTAGGTGAAAATGACCCCGTCCCACCTAACCTTCTCTCCCACCACCTTTAGTAGTTTTACAAAAATTTGACACTCCCCTACACACGCACACACACACGCACACACACACACACACACACACACACACACACACACACACACACACACACACACACACACACACACACACACCATCGTTGAATGAGCAAAACCAAGACTAGCAGTGGGGAAAATGTACGGAGTTCAAGTCGCCTTCCTTCTTCATCAGAATCAAATGAGCAAAATAATAATATTATTATAATGAGGACAATTTCTATAGCGCCCATCCTAACAACGTAGGTTACAGGGTGCTTTACAAGTTTTAATACAACATCTGAAAAAATAAAGAAGCGGAACACAACACAACACACACACACACACACACACACACACACACACACACACACACACACACACACACACAATTCTGTATTCATGAGTCATAAACATACACATACAGTGATACACAGACACACACACCCACACAGCACACGCACGCGTGCACACACACACACACACACACACACACACACACACACACACACACACACACACACACACACGAACATAATGTTGCATACCTAAACACACTATTATGACCAGTGAACAGCTGTTTGTACATGAGCAAATCAAATAGATTGTGGGAAATGTGCAAAGTTCAAGTCTCTTTACTAATCGTCAAATGAGTGCAACCAGATTGACAGTGTCACTTGTGGAAAATGTACAAGTTCAAGTCTCCTGCTTCCTCATTGTTGAATCAGCAAAACCAGACTGACAGTATGGACAATGGACAATTTTCAAGTCTCCTGTCAATTTCAATTGGTCTAGATCAAATATAAAACCACTGGAACCCCTTTCCAGAGTACCTTGATCATATGTTGTCGCTGGTTTTTGTTACACCGGAACTGGTTCTGACACCATTTTATTCAGTAACAATACAGAGTAGACTGTGACGGGTTTGCAGATTTCTTAGCACAGTCATTGGCATTGTTGAAATCATGGGTAACAACTTTGTGTGGTCGTTGGCATTGTTTAAGTCATGGGTAACTTCTTAGTGCAGTCGTTGGCATTGTTAAAGTCATGGGTAACTTCTTAGTGCAGTCGTTGGCATTGTTAAAGTCATGGGTAACTTCTTACTGCTGTCTTTGGTACTGTTTAAAATCGTTGGTAACTTCTTGGTGCTGACATTAGTGTTGTTAAAATCATGGGTATCTTCTTAGTGCTGTCATTGGTATTTTAAAATCATGGGCAACTTCTTGGTGCTGGCATTGGTATTGTTAAATCATGGGTAACTTCTTAGTGCTGACATAATATCATTAAAATCATATGTAACTTCTTAGTGCTGTTTTTGGTATTGTTAAAATCATAGGTAAGGTCCTAGTGCTATGATTGGTACTATTGAAATCATGGGCAACTTCTCAGCGTGGTCATTGGTATTATTAAAATCCTGGGTGTCGGAAGATAACGAGCCAGTGGTGACTGTTCAGAGACATTAGGAGTCTTGTGGAAGGCCTGAAAGACTACCATCACTATGGGCCGCCGACCTGTGATGTGGGCGTGCAGTGTGACATCAGCAGTGAGAATCTCGGCAGCTCACCACATCTGGTTCTGCACCAAGAGCAAGGTTGGTCCATCTACTGCATCTGTGTTACTGTCTCTGCGTTTAGTTCCTGTGTCTGTGCCAGCCAGCATTATGCATCTCTCTTGTCTCTCTCTCTCTCTGTCTCTGTCTGTCTGTCTGTCTGTCTCTCTCTCTCTCTCTCTCTCTCTCTCTCTCTCTCTCTCTCTCTCTCTGTCTCTCTCTCTCTCTCTCTCTCTCTCTCTCTCTCTCTCTCTCTCTCTCTCTCTCTCTCTCTCTCTCTCTCTCTCTCTCTCTCTCTCTCTCTCTCTCTCTCTCTCTCTCTCTCTCTCGATCCTCCCTCTCTCTATTCCATCTCTCTCTTAAATCTCTCTCTTCCCCGGTCCACTTACGATCACTCCCTCCCTCACACACATCCATATGCTTAAATACATACAAAGCAGTGATGTCTACACACACACACACACACACACACACACATGTTGACATGAACACACACTCAAAATATACAGGTACCTGCACACTAGCATACACACAAATGAATCCAGTTGCATGGGTTATTTAAGTAGCCTCCAAATCAACATTTGGTAGTAATCTTGAACAAGTAGCGTAGTTCTGGAGAGAAACATGCTACTAAAATTGCTAGTCTTTCTATTGACATTTTGCATTATTCCTATTATTAATTCTCAGGATTGTTGTAAGCGGATTATTTTTTGTGTGTGTGCACGGCTGTATGTGTGCACTTGCAAATAACTTGCATCTCAAAAAAAAAAAAGCTTAATTAAATAAGAGTAACGTAAGGACACATTCACAAACAGTGAAATGCAAAAGGTTTATTTCTTCCATTAACGAAGTAGAGAGTAAGTAACGGAGAGTCATTGATAGTGATATTAAGCATTTAATGTAATTGATGCCCTCCCCCCCTTCCCACCCCCCACCTCCCAGCCCTGTCACCTCTGACCTCTCCTCCCATTCGCTGATTACTTGGCTACATATTTAGCACCACACTAGACATGCAGCTCTGGTTTTGTTTGGCAGTCAGGGACACTAGTTGTGAGGGACTTCACAGAACAAAAGACATGAAAAATACTGGAAAGTAAATTCATGGTGTGCATGTGTGTAGGTTACAAGAAATCAAGAGCTGATGAGAGTGCAGAAATTGCTTGAACAACACATCTAGTCAGTGTTGGGTTTTTGATGATGTGAAACTCTACACAATATTTTTTTGGTGTGAAGTTATGTTGTTGAGACAGAGAGGGGGAGGGGAGCGGGGGAGGGCTGGATACTGTATGGCATGTACTTCACTGGCACACTGTGTATAAAACATATGCAGGGTGCTTGTGCATGCAACTTTACAAGTAAATGTGGAAAAGAAGCGTTATACTGATTGATTTTAGTTTATCTGAATTATGGTTAACCTGACTGTAGTTTTTAAACATTAAATCGAGTTTACTTTGATGATGCATGCAGTGTTATTACAATGGTTTTCTTTAATCTTTCAAAGCAGTGTGCAGATTGTGCTTCAGATGATACCAGTATTTGCACATAGTTATCCTTGTATACACTAGGTATCAAGGTATTTTTTTTTTTTTCTTTTTTTTTTTTTTTTAAGCTGATGGGGTTGGCCGCCAGCAGAGCTTGGGTGACATGTGGTAATGTGTCAACATTAAAGGGAGGCACTGAATATGAAAAATGGACAAAGGCTGGCATTTTAAATTTGCCATGTTCAGCACTGTTTCATCAAACCAAACACATCATTAGGTAAACTTATCAATTGAAACTTGGTTCATAGAATCACATTTTTCGTCCCTATAAATCAATATAAAAGACACCGAATATGAATTGTGATGCATTCGTTTTGTTGAAAATTTTCTTGTTTAGTTTCAGTGGACACCTGCTAGCATATCCTTTCTTTGTTGAAATTTGAATCAGTTTCCACCTTCAGTTACCTTGCCTTGAAATTGAAAAGGAACATTTCATGCTGGCTTCTTCTTTTGGACTCATGTCCAGTTCAGCTACAGTGATCTGGTCTTGAATGGCCTAGCGGAAAAGAATGCGTCTGTCGTAGGAAGCAAGCTTCCAGGTTCAGGTCTAGCACAGGAAAGGGGTTTTCTGCCCCCTGCTACATAGAGCGCTGCGCTCGACAGGTACTTGGAGGTGCTTGCTGGTTCGGCTTGGATCAGGTAACCAAGATCCTGTGATTAATAAACACTATTTTACTTTAACATCATAAAGCAAACAAGGTAACTAGACAGTCGTCCTTGGCAAAAATATGTAGGAGAAATCTAGTTTGCTGAGGAGGAGGGGAAAAAAACCAACAAAGGGAAAAAAAAATGTAGTTGGCAATGATAAGGCACTATCCTTAGTAGTGGCCCCATTTCCATTAGACAACTTGAAGTCTGAACACAAGTAGGCCTATGCAGATAGAAAGCACAGAAATGGAGGATAATACTTACTGTATTTACCAAGGGAAGATGCTGAAAACTCTTGCATTTCAAAGTAGCCCACAGGATTGCTGCTGTTTTGCTACTGCTGTTGCTCCTGTGTGTGTAAGGCTGATCCTGTACCAGAAGCTACTGCTGTTGCTCCTGTGTTGTAAGGCTGATGTGTACCAGTAAGGCTGATCATGTACCAGAAGCTACTGCTGTTGCTCCTGTGTGTAGGGCTGATCCTGTACCAGAAGCTACTGCTGTTGCTCCTGTGTGTAGGGCTGATCCTGTACCAGAAGCTACTGCTGTTGCTCCTGTGTGTAAGGCTGATCCTATACAAGAAGCGTTAAGTATGATAAAAAAAAACTATCCACCAACTGTTCTAGCCAACTGATAGTTCGTTGAACATATGACATGTCGCCTCAAACTGCTCATTGAATAGTTCCTAGCATGGCAAGTTTCGTGAGTTATCCTCTCCTGGTGAAAAGGGTGCCTGCAGTTTTGACTGGACGAAGAGCAAGGCTGGTTCAGCGACTTGCTGAGCATAGAATGCAGGATAAACACATCATGGATTGACAGAGAAGCTGGGCATAGAATGCAGGATAAAACATCATGGATTGACAGAGAAGCTGAGCATAGAATGCAGGATAAACACATCATGGATTGACAGAGAAGCTGAGCATAGAATGCAGGATAAACACATCATGGATTGACAGAGAAGCCTGGCATAGAATGCAGGATAAACACATCATGGATTGACAGAGAAGCAGATATTGATCATACATACTGTTAGATGAAAACAAAACCCCAAAGTTTGACTTAAAAATCAACAGAGATTGCCGTATGTGTGATTCAATTTTCTGCAGCACGACACTTGGTGTAGTACAGGGGTCCAACACTTGCCCCAAAAGCTGAATAGGCGCTGGCAATAATGCAACATTTCACTTCCTAGGACTCAAGGTGGGCAGGGCTGTGTGACACTCAGGAAGAAAGCGGTGAGAGAAATGGAAATCATTGTGATGGCCTCTTGATGGAAAATGACAGAGCTGCTACTTGGAACACACAAAACATATTGGGAATAAAAAGCCAGAACAGTAATCATGACCCACCAACCGACCAGTCTCCACCCATGTAGATAACGCCAGCCTGCACAGAAAACTGACAACAGAAATATATATCCAGCAAGACTTGTATACAGTAAACCCTCTGTTTTTAACTACTTGCTAGAAGTAGAATTACCAACAAAATGAAAAGGAATAAGAAGCAAGGGTTATTACAGCTGAAGAAGAGATAGCAGTGAATTTCTTTCCCGCATGTGACAAAGAGGTGTCGGCAGTTTGGGTGTTACAGTGGCTGAAGGTGTCTTATTTTTAGTTCTCAGGGTCACCCTCTTGTGCCCCTTGAGGGTGGGACTTTGTTTTCTCTGTTTTTTTGTTTTTTTTCTGTCTACCCATGGTTCTTTCACCTGCATTTCTCTTTCAACATTCTCCTTAATAAATCTGCAGTTTTCTGTTTCGTCTATCTCTCTGCCTTTATGGGTCGTTATCCTATTCTTTTCCTTTCATCACAAGTCTTCTATAGCACTTTCTCTGTTTTCTCTGTGACCTCTTGCTCCACCGTGTTGACCGTGCGGTGCGACCCGTGTCGGGGGAGAATGGTGTCCTGGTGGTTGAGAGGGACCCGGAGTGGGATCTGCGCCCCTCAACACGCCACTTTGGCCCGGCCTTTCCCTAGACGGGGGGCAGCATGGGGCCCAATGCTGTCAATCGGTCGCCTCCACAGTGTGGGCATGGCATGGGTCAAACTGTGTGGCACGTTGCTTGCTCCGGAAGCCAGGTGAGTGGCCTCCTGTTCGTTCTCGACAGTTGGTCATGAGCCTGGTGAATGGGGTGGAGCGCGTGTCACGCAGTGTGTATACCTTCGCTATAACCCTGGTGTTTCCCTTTGCTAGAGGATTGCTTAGGGGCATCGCCTTTGTGGGCACTCGATGCGGGTGTGGGGAGTAGGGGAGGTGAAGTTTTTTTTTTCCCCTTATTATGAATTCTAAAAAAAAATACCTCCAAAAAAAGAAGAAACGATGATGGACATGGCAAGTGTATGGACGAGATTACGAATAGAGATTCAGATCAGATAATGAGATAAGGGAAGTGGCAAAGAGAAAGGGTATCCAAAACGCATGGCCAAGCTTCCTTTTAGTGGAAGCAAAAGACCCCAAAGAATCCATTGCTCGGATTTCTCCGTTCGCTGTTTGCAAGTGGTTTGAGGGAGTCTCGTCCACAGGATTCAAAATGATTAAGAGACTCCGATCTGGTAGCTACCTTGTTAACTGTGCTACGGAAGCGGCGTCTCGGTTGCTACTGAAAAGGGATGGTTCTCGGCTCATGGATATCACAGTTAAGGTTTCCATTCACCCCTTTCTCTCTCAACTACTCGAAAGGGGTAATCAGATGTGCTGACTTGGCTGGAGTTGCTGAATCGGAAATTCGGACTGAGATGGCCAGGGTGTTCTGCAGGTCCATAGAGTTAAAATCTCTAAAGGAAGTGACTTAATTTGAAACCAACACGCTATTCTTGACTTTTGCTATGTCATCTCCTCCGGAGTTCGTCAAAGTGGGTTATATCCGAGTGAAAGTTACGCCTTTTTTGTGCCATCTCCTTTGCGATGTTTCAAGTGCCAACGCTTTGGGCATTCCAGCCGAGCTTGTCGGGGTCAGGAGGTTTGTCGTGATTGTGGGCAGAGAAGCATGAGGAATCTTGTGTCAGTGCTGTATACTGTGTCAATTGTAAGGGTGACCATCCAGCAAATTCAAAAGTTGCCCAGTGTGAAAAAAAGGAATGCGAGATTCAGAAAGTAAAGATTGAGAGAAAATGTTCCTTTACTGAGGCTAGAAGATTAGTGGAAGCTAGGACTCCTTCTTCGACTTCTACTTATGCACAGAAGGTGGTCAACGATTCTGCGAACCGGTCATCGGGTGATGATCTGGGAGCAGCTCCATTCACTGCTCTGAGAGAAGAAATTGACAGAATTGTTGTCATCGGTTTTGGATCGGCTTACTACACTTGAGCAATCAGTTGAGGTTTTGACTCAGAAATGCAATAGTGTTCCGACCAGCAATGTACAACAGGCTTCTGTCCCTGCTGGTGAGGGAAGAGGTGTTTCAGTTGTACAAAGTACTGTGGACCAGAGGTCAGGGGTGAAGGATCGGAGGAAAGAGTTGTCCCCTCCCCTCGTCTCACAAGTCAACAACAGCAATACGAGACAGGCACGCAGTGAGGAGCGTCCTTTTCGGACTCCAGATCCTCTTAGGGGAAAATCTCGAAGTCAGATATTTGGTGCAGCAGGTTTCAGTCCAGTAAGAGCAAATTCCAAGCATGGCAACAAACAACTTAGAAATTTATCAGGAGCATCGGCTTCTGATCTTGTCTTGAAGAACCGTTTTAGTTCTTTGATGGATAGTGAAGTTTCTGGGGAAGAGGGCTGATAGATATTCTTTTAATAACCTTACATGGACATACTCCAGTGGAACATAAGGGGAGTTAAAGCAAATGGTCGGGACCTTGAGCTATTGTTGGCAGAGTATAGATCTTTGATAATTGCTCTTCAGGAAACCCTTTTAACTGCAAGTAAGAAGCATGAGATTACTGGTTTCTCCTGCATACACAAGCCAGCTTCTGCAGACTTTTCAAGGAGGAGAGGTTTTTCGCTTTATATTCATAATTCGGTACTTTATACGGATATTCCACTTCAGACGGATCTGGAGGCAGTGGCTGCTCGTATCTCGTTAAACAAGGCAGTTACGATATGCTGTTTGTATCTGTCTCCATCTTTTGTGATTTCAAAGAGTCAGTTG
Source organism: Conus betulinus (assembly GCA_016801955.1). Classification (NCBI taxonomy): domain Eukaryota; kingdom Metazoa; phylum Mollusca; class Gastropoda; order Neogastropoda; family Conidae; genus Conus; species Conus betulinus. Next base: position 17,268 of record JADBJO010020608.1, read on the forward strand.
GATGGTTTAATTTCTCAACTCCCTCGTCCATTTCTTTTATTGGGTGACTTGAATGGTCATTCTCCACAGTGGGGGGAAGTAACTGTACTAATTCCCAAGGGAAAGTTCTTGAGGATTTTTTTATATCGGATCATGATCTCTGTCTTCTGAATTCAGGCTCAGGCTCACCGACCTTTTGTTCTCCTTCTGGTTCCTTGACTCACTTGGATTTGTCTATTTGTGATCCTTCCTTATTTTTGGACTTAGAGTGGCAAGTTCATTCGGACCCTAGCGGGAGTGATCACTTTCCGATTTTTATTTATTTTACGAAGCAATTGCAGGAGTCCCCTCGGGAAACATGGAAGCTCCGCTCTGCAGATTGGAGTCTTTATCAGCAACAGATTTTAAGTAGAATGCCTTTGAATCTGTTGCAGAGTTATGATGATCCTGTTTTGCAGTTCACTAAAGTGATTGTAGAGAGTGCTAACGAAGCTATTCCCAAGTCCCGTGATAAACCTAATGATGTTAAGACCCCCCTTGGTATGATAAAGAGTGCAAAACTTTGAAGGGTAAGAGAAAAAGAGTGCTCAAAGACTTTTTGCTAGATTTCCTATGGTGGGAAACAAAGTTAAACATCAGGCATGTAGGGCTAAGTGTCGGTACACTTTTAAAACCAAGAAGAAAGAATCTTGAAAAAATTTTGTTCAAATCTATCTTTTAAGGTCAATTCAAGGAAAGTCTGGAAATTAATCCGTAAGATTAAGGGAAAGTCAGCTACATCAGTTATTAAAAGTTTGCAAGTAAACGGATCAATTATTATAAAAAAAAGGAGGTTGCTAACTTGTTAGCTGCTACTATTCATTCGTCAGCTGATCATTATTGCAAGGAATTCCAGCGTATCAAAAGATCTGCGGAGTCAAAATCTTGTTCTTTCGTGCCAGATAGTTCTGAGGATTATAACTGCGTTTTCAGCATGGATGAGTTAGTTTAAAGGACGCCATTTTGAAAGCCAACAACTCAGCTCCTGGACCAGATGACATTCATTATTCAATTTATTCAACATTTGCCAGCTGAGGGTTTAAAGGTGTTGTTGTCACTGTTTAATCATGTTTGGTGTTCAGGATATTTTCCACAATCTTGGAGAGAGGCGGTTGTTGTTCCTATTCCTAAACCAGGGAAAGATCATTCGGATCCTAACAACTATCGTCCTATAGCTCTTACTAGTTGCTTATGTAAAACTATGGAGAGAATGGTATATTCTCGATTGTTATGGCAGTTAGAGTGTCTTGGGGCATTGGATGTTTCCCAGTGTGGATTTCGGAACAACCGCAGTACTACTGATCACCTGGTTCGATACGAGTCTTTTATCAGGAATGCTTTGATTAATGGAGAACATGTAGTTTCTATTCTATTTTTTGATTTAGAAAAAGCGTATGACACAACATGGAGGTATGGAATTCTTCAGGACTTGAAGGCACTTGATTTCAAAGGTAATTTACCAATGTTTATTGCTAATTTTTTGTCTAACAGGCATTTCAGTGTTAGACTTCATTCTACCTTCTCAGATCCTTTTGAGCAGGAGATGGGTGTCCCTCAGGGTAGCATCCTTTCTCCGCTCCTGTTCAATCTCAAGATTATAATATAATATCGTTCAGTCAGTAAAGTCTGGGATTGATAAGTCATTGTTTGTTGATGATTTCTCTATCTCTGCCAGGGGGAAAACCTTGGCCGCAGCTGAGCGTCAACTTCAGTTGTGTGTTAATCGTGTTCAGCAGTGGGTCACTGAAAATGGATTTAAGTTTTCAGCTAATAAGACAGAGTGTATTCATTTCCATATAAAGAAAAGATCTCAGGTCTTAGACCAGCTATCTGTCTCAATGGTCAGGTAATTAAAGTTTCCAAACAAGTGAAATTTTTGGGGGTTATTTTTGATAGTAGGCTTTCCTTTTTTTGCCTCACATTAAGTACATTAAACAATCTTGCCAGTCAGGTTTGAATGTTTTAAAGGTTATTAGTCACACTGATTGGGGTGCGGACAGGCGAACTTTGTTGCGATTATATCGGGCTTTGGTGAGACCAAAGCTAGATTATGGTTGTGTGGTATATGGATCCGCACGAAAGTCTTATCTCAAAGCTCTTGATCCAATTCATCATCAAGGACTGCTGCGGATTGCTTTGGGAGCATTTCGCACATCTCCAAAAGAGAGTCTGTATGTTGAATCTGGAGACCCCCCCTTTGAGCTAAGGAGATTGTGTCTTTCCATGAACTATTATCTGAAAGGGCTAGTCCAGAAAACCCTGCCTATGATATTGTCATGAACCCACCTTTTAGAGCCAAATATGACTTAAAGCCAAATGAGATTCCTCCACTGGGGTATCCGTATTTTGCCCCACTTCAGGGCAGCTGGCATTGACCTTGATACTGTTGATGATGGTCCATTACAGACTGATGTACCTCCCTGGAAAATAGCCAATCCAGAGATTAATTTATACTTAACTCAATTTCGAAAGGAGGTCACCTCGAGTGCTGCATATAAACAACTTTATCTTGAGCAATGTGTGAACTTTATAAAGATTTTACCAAGATTTTTACAGATGGTTCTAAAAAAGATGAGAGGGCTGCAGCGGCCATTGTGTGTGATAGCAATTTTCAGGAGCCCACCTTGTTAAGATTGCGAGATTGGTCATCTGTTTATACTGCTGAACTGAAGGCTTTAAATCTGGCTCTCAGTGCGGTGTCCAGGTCAGATCAGAACGATTTCCTTATTTTATCGGATTCATTGTCGGCACTGTCGGCTTTATCGACAAGAGAAGTTTCACATCCAGTTTTGGCGGATATTCATGATCTTCATACTCAGCTTGTCTCTTCGGGAAAGCATATTTTTTCTGTTGGGTCCCCAGCCACATGGGAATCTATGGTAACTCCGTGGTAGACAAAGCAGCCAAACAAGCTCTCTCGGTGCAAGTCTTTCTAGGAGGCCTGTGCAGTTTGTTCCTCACTCAGATCTTCGTCATAAATCTAGCTTGTATTGTCGTGAACTGTGGCAGAGTGAATGGTCTAGCCAAATTCATAACAAAAATTTTAAAATTTGCCCAGATTTAATCAACCCTTTCCCATCGATTGTACGTAACCGTAAAGAGGAATCGGTTTTGTCACGGTTACATATTGGGCACAGCTATATAACGCACAGTTGGATACTCAGAAGGGAAGACCCTCCATGTGTGTGTTGCATGTGACAGCTTTTTCAGTGTTCATCATTTTTTGACTGAATGTGCTGATTTGATGTGTATCAGAGAGAAGTTCTTTTCCACCAGTGATTTATCAGTTCTTTTTCGTGAGATTTCAGTGGATCTTTTTTTTCTTTTTTGAAAGAGGTAAACTTATTTTATAAGTTATAGTGCTTTAATAATGTATATAGGTGTTGCTGGAGTTAAACAGACAATTGTGCTTTTGTCTTTATAAACTTCAAGCGATGTGTTTAATACTAGTGTGGGTAGAAATACCAAAATATGACAAGGGAATGGCGAAATACCAAATATGACAGGGAATGGCGAAATACCAAAATATGACAAGGGAATGGTGAAATACCAAAATATGACAGGGAATGGCGAAATACCAAAATATGACAAGGGAATGGCGAAATACCAAAATATGACAAGGGAATGGGGATTTATCATGTTCTGTGCCTCGCAAAAGAAAATGCTAACGATCCCAGCTGCCAGTAGTTCTGCCAATGAGGAGAAATAAACTATCATTGATTACAATATTAAAAGTGAAATTTCAGGGGGGGGGGGGGGGGGGGAGTTTAATTAACACCATAATTGTTCTACATATTGTGCGCGCAGATTTGTGACTGTACAAGGCAAAACCGCCACCCTTCTACCCCTAATGAACTCTTGATTCTGCCCCCAACCTGAGACCTGTCCTACTGGTCCAAAGCCTGTTTCATTCTGCTATCAATCACACATTCACAGTCAGAATTCCTGTGTGTTGCAGGCGCTCCCGAAGACTCTTTGACCAGGTTTACAGCAAGCAGCACTGCCCCTCCAGACTTGGGTGGCTCGCCGCTTCAGCTTTCATCATCTTTGCCGCCTTCAGAAGCGTTCCCCAGCTGTCAGCAGGACAGTGAAAGAGAAAAGAAACTGCAAGACATGGTGTCGCGCATGAAATCCATGACAGAAACTGTGGACCAGCTGTGTGTGGAGGGCAAGATCGTTGAAGAGTTGATCCATCAGACCAGGGAACAGATACAACAAGGGTTCACCACGTTGAGGGAGAAACAAACGGCAACCTTCGCTTCCATGCAAGAAAGATTACGCGGGCAGTTTCAAGTCATGCTGAGGAATATTCAACACAGTGACGCAAGAGGATAGTGCAGCATTGAAAAGGGCGTAGATACACTGTCATGTTTTTGTATGCTTTGCATCTTGTGAAAACAACAAATGATGATACTCAAACATGGTTTGTGGACATGTCTTTGACTTGGGGGGGCGGAAAATTGAGAGTGATAGTTTCCCGTTGCTGTGAGAAAACTAAGCGTCTCTGGAAATTCTGTACCTCTCTCTGTCTGTCTGTCTGTCCTCTCTCTGTCTCTGTCTGTCTGTCTGTCTGTCTGTCTGTCTGCCTCTCTCTCTCTCTCTCTCTCTCTCTCTCTCTGACTTTTCTGTTAAGCACAGGCTCATATTTAAGACCAAAACGTGAACAAGCAAGCAAGAGTACATGAGACTGTGTGTATTTTAACCATCTGAATACATTAATCAGGTTGTATGGGCAATTTTTTTTTTCCACCATTGCCTAATCAAATTCCAAAGTAGAGCCTGTGGGTACATTTCGGATTTAGGATTCATCTACCCAGCTTGCAGCATGTCTGATGATACTAAACTTAGTATCTGGAGGTACACGGGAAAAGAAAAAAGATCAGTGTTATCTGTGGTGCACCTCGACAAATCACACAGCCTGTCTACGGGAGATGTGCCAGTCTTCCAGCCTCTGGACCACGTCTCAGAAATCTTATACAAGTGCCTGTCCAGAAAACTAACATGCTCTACAGATCTGCTGTGTATGTCACACTTCAGTTTAATGCTCAGTCTGTGGGCCCTGCCGTCTGGCGAACAGTGATCACCGACTTCATTCAAGACAATGACACTGACGTAATGTTACTGACGGAAACCTGGCTTCGTTCGTCTGGTGATGAAGCCAAGTGCACGGACTTGACCCCTGCTGGCTACACACTCCACTCCGTGCCCTGTCCTCCAGGCCTCGTCGCTCGTGGTGGAGCATCGCCTTCCTTTCTAAAGACTGTTTCTCTGCTCTCTCCACTGTCAGATCTGTCTCTCCTTTCCAGTACACTTGGTTTGAAGTAGCCCGACTTCCTGGAATCTGCAGCACACTTTCATTAACTTCATCTGTGTCTACCGACCACCTCCTAGCAGAAAGAACATGATGAAAGACGCTGTGTTTTTCGATGAACTACAATCTTTTTTTTTTTTTTTTTTTTTTTTACAGTATTGTACATCCCTCCCTGGCAAAGTGGTCATCGCCGGTGACTTCAGTATTCACTACGAAGACGATACAGATGCAAATGCAGCGACATTTAGAGACATTATTTGCATGTTTGATCTGGTACAATCTGTGACTGAACCCATGCGTGTGCGTGGTCATATTCTAGACCTTGTGTCGTGCTTTAGCCATGATAATATTGTGCTGTCGACTAATGTGTGCCATGACTTTCCCTCTGATCATGTGTCTGTCCTCTGTGAACTTAATGTACAGCACAGTTGCCCCACAACTGTCCGAATTTAAACGTAAACGTCGCCAGGCAGAAAGGCGTTGGCGCTCCACTGGTCTCCCTGTCCATAAACAAATGTACAGCTTTATTAAACAGAATATTGCAGACTTAGTTCAAAAAGCTAACACTAGTTTTCTTGTCGACTCAGATCTCAGCCAGCAAGACGTGTAGGGAACTGTACCACAACATGAACCAAATACTGGACAAAACAAAGACTTGTATTTCACACCAACATAGATCCCATCCCTCAAAACTACCTGATATCTTTTTAAAATTTTTTTCCCAGACAAAATAGTCGCTATCCGTAATGCGTTTCTTTCCTCTAGTCCTTCACGAGTAACACCCACTTATTCCAGCCCAACTTTGTACAAGTTTGATTCAGTTACCACTCAGTTTGTGAAAAAGATTCTCCAGAAAACTTGCAAAAAAAAATCATGTGAACTTGATCCTATCCCGACTTCTCTCCTTTATGAAAATCTCGACTCCCTACTACCTGTCATCACAGATATTTTCAACAAGTCTGGCTTGAGTGGTTCAGTCCCTGATGACTTTAAAACTACCATTGTGAAACCTCTTCTGAAAAAATAGTCGCTCAATCCAAATGAACTGAAAAACTTCCGACCAATCTCCAATCTCCCTTTCTTGTCAAAAATTCTAGAAAAATTGGTCCTCCATCAATTATCCCAACATCTAAATAATCTCAGTTTCCACCAGTGCCTACCGTGCTGGATATAACACAGAAACTGCTCTCATCCAAAGCTTTTTTTTTTTTTTTTTTTTTGCTGTCCCAATCACTGCTCCACCTCAGAGGCAGTGCACCCACGCCGCTTAGTCCGACACCCTGTCCACAGCCACAGTACGGTCGACCACCGCCGCAGCCTTGGCACCGGCAATCCACAGGGAACAGTCAGTGTCAAGTTGTGAAGAGGCAACCCACCGGAGGAGACACTGCACTGCTGCCGAGTCACTTCGGTGGTGTTCAGTGGCGCCTGTTCTGATCTAACATACGCAGGACACCACCTACTAAGCCCCCTACTGACAACAATAATTGCTTTGTTGCGGAGCGGGCATGTCTCATCCGAATCTTGAATGATACTGTGACATCTCTTGATGATGACAAAGTAGATCTGTTCTTCTCCTTGCCCTATCTGCTGCTTTCGACACAGTTGATCATGGAATACTTCTTTCGCATCTGAGCACAAACTTCGGCATGTGTGACATAGCACTAAATTGGTTTAGATCGTATTTGTAGAACAGACAGCAGTTGGTCCATATTACCGAAAAACGATCTAAAATGTCATTAAACTTTGGCATTCCCCAGGGGTCTGTGCTCAATGCAGTCCTTTTCAGTATGGACACAATGCCCCTGACTGAGATTATTAACAGCCGTTCTGTTCATCATGAAATGTTCACTGATGACTCTCAGCTTGAACATTCTGACACACTAGATAATGAAAATCTCATCAAAAAACTTTGATGCTGTTTCTGGTATCAAACAATGAATGTCTACAAGCTGAAATTAATCTACTAATAGCTGAAATTAAACGATGATAAAACAGAAGCTATCTGATTTACGAAACACTCTCTCCCTGTCTTCATCCGTCAGTAGTCCCAGGCTCCACTGACATTTCATTTACGCTATTTGTTCGTGACCTTGGCTTCCATCTCAACTCTGGTCTCACCCTGAAACACCACATAGCCAAATCTGCCAAGTATCCTTTCTTGAACTCTCTGTCGCATCAGCTCTAACAGACCTTTCCTTGCAGAACAGGCCACGAAGACGGCATCTTACTGCATTCTGTCAAGATTAGATTATTGTAACGCTGTTCCCCTTGTTGTACCCGCAGCCTTGCTCCAGCCACTACAACGTGTTCAAAATTCAGCAGCTCGCCTTATCTTCAAGGTGCCAAAACAGCATCATACTTTCGGATCTCTTGAAGAAATTACACTGGCTCAAAAATCAAG
>JADBJO010020609.1:0-15000 GCA_016801955.1 Conus betulinus
AACGGTTAGTATTTTACATGGAACAGATTTTGACATTTGCTCCCTTCTATGTCTGAAAATTAAAGGCATTTGGGTACAGATTTTTATGATCACTAACATCTATCTATCTATCTATCTATCTATCTGTCTATCTGTCTATCTATCTATTGTCTGTCTATCTATCTGTCTGTCTGTCTATCTATCTATCTATCTATTTATCGATTATCCCAGCATCTTCTGAATAACCTTCTCAGTTTCCACCAGTCAGCCTACTGCGCTGGACATAGTACAGGAAACTGCTCCGAATCTTGAATGATATTCTGACATCTCTCTTGATGACGACACAGTATCTGTTCTTCTTCTCCTTGACTGTGTCTGCTGCTTTCGACACAATTGATCACGAAATTCTCCTTTCACATCTGAGCACAAACTTCGGCATATGTGACCTTGCACTAAATTGATTTTAGACCGTTTCTGTCAAACAGACAGTAGTTCGTCCTTATTTACGAAAAACGGTCTTCTAAAAATGACATCAAACTTTGGCGTTCCCCCACGGGTCTGTGCTGGGTTCCATTCCTTTTCATAATGTACACAACACCCCTGACTGAGAATATTAACAGCCATTCTGTTCATAATGAACTATTCGCCGATGACACTCATCTTGAATATTCTGACACGCTAGATAACTATGACAATCTGGTAAAAAAAAAAAATCTTCAAGGCTGTGTCTCTGAAATCAAAAAGTGTAGCTGAAATCAAATGATGATAAAAAGAAGCTATATTCGGTTTTACAAAACACTCTCAAGCTTTAGACCCACGTCTTCACCCGTCAATAGTCCTAGGCTCCACTGACATCTCATTTATGCCATTTGTTCATGACCTTGGCTTCTACCTCGACTCTGATCTCACCCTGAAACGCCACAAAGCCAAAATCTGCTAAGCATCCTTTCTTGAACTCCGTCGCATCAGCTCTATCAGACATTTCCTTACAGAACAGGCCACGAAGAGATGGCGTCTCCCTGCATTCTGTCAAGACTAGATTATTGTAACGCTCCTCTCCTGGTGTACCCGGAGCCTTACTCCAGCCACTACAACATGTTCAAAATTCAGCCGCTCGCCTTAACTTCAAGGTGCCAAAACAGCACCATACTTCAGATCTCTTAAAGAAATTACACTGGCTCAAAATCGAGCACAGGATTCAGTATAAGTCGGCGGGTCTATATATTATAGGTTTTCACAGGTGAAGCGCCTACCTTTCTCTCTGATCGCTTCGAAATATATATTCCTACACGTCCCCTCCGTTCGTCCTCTGATGACCGAATTTTTCAAATTCCCTCATATAACCGAAAGCAGCACGATTCTAGAGCATTCTCATTTTCTGCGGTAAAACTCTGGGAATTCTGTGCCTTTCCATTACGTCATGCCCCCTCCTTCCCGACTTTCAAGTCTACACTTAAAAACGTATCTGTTCAAACGCCAGTTTGCAGAATGTCACCTGAAATATTACTAAATTACTACATGTCATTTGCACACTTCGCTCGTGTACGAATGAGCTGTTCACAGTGTCATATAGTGTATTTATGCATGCGACATTATGTTCCCAGTGTTGTGTGTGTGTGTGTGTGTGTGTGTGTGTGTGCTGTGTGCTACATGCGTGCGTGCGTGCGTGCGTGTGTGCGTGTGTGTGTGCGTGCATGTGTGTGTGCGTGCGTGTGTGTGTGTGTGTGTGTGTGTGTGCGCGTGCGCGCGCACGTGTGTGTGTGTGTGTGTGTGTGTGTGTGTGTGTGTGTGTGTGTGTGAGTGTGTGTGTGTGTGTGTGTGTGTGTGTGTGTGCGTGCGTGCGTGTGTGTGTGTGTGTATGTGTGTTGTGTGTGTGTGTGTGTGTGTGTGTGTGTGTGTGTGTGTGTGGATGTGTGTGTGTGTGCGCGCGCGCGCGCGCGTGTGTGTGTCCTGCATATATTTTTAGATGTTGAATTGTTAAAAACTCGTAAAGCGCCCTGTAGCCTACGTTGTTAGGATGGGCGCTATAGAAATTGTCCTTATTATTATTATTATTATTATTATAATTATTATCATCACTGTTATTATTCTTATTCTTATTATCATTACTATTATTATTTTTTTTTTATCTATCTGTCTATCTCTGTGAATGTGTGTACCAACGCGCGCGAGTGTTTGCGCGCGCGCGCGCGCGTGTGTGTGTATGTGTGTGTGTGTGTGTGTGTGTGTGTGTGTGTGTGTGTGTGTGTGTGTGTGTGTGTGTGTGTGTGTGCTACGTGTGTGCGTGCGTGTGTGCCTGTGTGTGTGTGCGTGCATGTGTGTGTGCGTGCGCGCGCACGTGCGTGTGTGTGTGTGTGTGTTTGTGTGGATGTGTGTGTGTGTGTGTGTGTGTGTGTGTGTGAGCGCGCGCGCGCGCGCGCGCGTGTGTGTGTGTGTGTGTCCTACATATATTTTAGATGTTGAATTGTTACACAACTTGTAAAGCGCCCTGTAACCTACGTTGTTAGGATGGGAGCTATAGAAATTGTCCTCATTATTATTATTGTTACTGTTATTATTATTATAAATTATTATCATCATTGTTATTATTCTTATTCTTATTATCATTACTATTATTTTTTTTTTTTATCTATCTATCTATCTGTGCGTATGTGTGTGTACCAACGCGCACGAGTGTTTGCGTATGTGTGTGCGTGCGTGAGTTGTGTGCGTGTGTACTTGTGTGTTTGTGTATGTGTGTGTGTGTGTGTGTGTGTGTGTGTGTGTGTGTGTGTGTGTGTGTGTTTTGTCTTGTGTGTGTGTGTGTGTGTGTGTGTGTGTGTGTGTTGTGTGTGTGTGTGATGTGTGAGAGTGAGAGAGAGAGAGAGATGAGGAGAGAGAGATGAGAGAGAGAGAGAGAGGAGAGAGAGAGAGAGAGAGAGAGAGAGAAAACAATTTTTTTATTCAGTCCAAGGCCACAGCCCCATTTGAGGGGTGTGAACTTTAATGATCAAAATAACATAACCAAGACCAAATTTATACATGATAGTGTCAATTCATCATCTGCTTCAAAACTAAATCAAAGACCCAATGGTTTACGTTTCAACCAATTTACAGCAGGAAACAAAGAGAAAATCAAAAGAACAACATTACACTAGTTTGTGCACGATATCATGTGCTGAAACTGCCTTCAAGGGACAAGAGCAAATTTGATAGTTCAAGACAGAATAATTCTCTCTTCTCTTGAAGGCTTTATAAAGATATATAGCAAAGTTTCTAACGATCTGTTCGTTTCGTGATGCTAGAAGTAGAGTTAACCTGAAGTCACTAGGATTCTTATAATATTTTGGATTGATTAAACTGTGTCTCAAATCACCAAACACAGGCAAAAAAAAAAAACAAAATGAATCTCATCATCAGTAGCAGATCTACACAACGGACATTTTTGTTCCCCGTTCATCATTTCTTTTATATCTTGAGCAATGCACTGACAAATCGGACATTCCAAATCTAAATCTTGTCAGAATATATCGAACAAATCTGTCCAAACCTAGAAGTAAGTATGGTTCAAGATCATGTGATGCCTTAAATGTTCTGTAGTCTATAAATCTATCGCTATTATACAAATGATAACTCCAAGTCTGCCACACCTGCAGTCAACTAGTTTTTGTTTAAAAAACATCTGTATAAAGGGAAATTTATGCACCCTACGCCTTGATGTTTCCCATGCGTAGGAGAAAGCCATAACTATTTAAAACATCGCGCACTCTTGAAGCCCAATTGATTTTTTCGACTATGGCCAAACTCAGCAACATTTTATACGCTTTTAGATGGTAATCTACGTTCATCCATTCGAGTCAGTTTTAACCAATATATAACACAAGAAACACTAGAATTAATGCGTTTATGGGAATCGATTTTGGTTCACCATACACAAGGTCGTTTGGTGTGTTTTAATACCAACCCCTAGATATTTTTTTTTGATACAAACAAATGAACACTTTCAATAACAGATGTGAAGCATCTCTCTAAACCCCAAATCTCAGCACCATATAGAAGAATGGGTTGAATCTGAGAATCAAAAAGTTTCAAGAACAATCTTAAGGAGTTATTATTTAGTTGATACAACTTGCAGATAATGCTAATGGCACCTCGTTTCCCTTTACACGCCAAATCTTGGCATGCATGCTTAAAACTCAATTTGGAAGAAAATAGTATGCCTAAATATCGATAAGAATTTACTACGTTCATTTTTATATTGCTGTAAAACCATCTCTCTGTACTTGCTAGATACCCACCTTTCCTGAAGATTACTATGCTAGATTTTCCAGATTGACTTTCAGCTGTAACTGGCATGCAGCTTTATAAAGAGTATTCAACTGGGTTTGTAAGCCAACCACAGTTTCCGACAATAAAATCATATCATCAGCAAACAAAAGAATAAATAGTTCAGTGAAATCAACATTCAGGCTGACACCATGTCTACCATTATCAATAATTTCGAGAGCGAGTTCATTTATAAACAGAGAAAAGAGAAGAGGACTACAGACATCACCTTGTTTCACACCATTAGTACAGTGTATGTAGCCTGTGAACTGTGTACCACAACGAACTCGAGCTTTAACAATTTCGTACATACTTCTTATACATCTGTAAATTTTACCTTTAATTCCATTTTTAATCAAATAGGCCACAGTAATTTTCTTGAAATAGTGTCAAACGCTTTCTCGAAATCGATAAATGCAGCATATATTTTCTATTGCAGGAAAACTGTTTTTGTATAATTGCTAGCAATGTGACCATGTGATCGATTGTAGAATAATTTTGTTTTCAACCCTGCTTGAAATTCACCTGTAATATTGTTCTGATCGACCCATTCAGTTAATCTTGAATTTATCATAGAGCTGTACAGAGCTACTTATATCTGATAGAGAAATTCCTCTGTAATTGTTTGGATCATTTATATTGCCTTTCTTAAACAAAGGGACAATAATAGATTCTTTCCACAGATCAGGGTATTGACCTGTGTCAAAAATAATACATTGAAATATTTTACTAAGAAATCAATGACATCATTTCCTGCATTTTTAAAATATCTCTCCAATAATGCCATCTGGTCCTGCTACTTTTTTATTTTTCAATCTCTTAACCGAGAGTAAGACTTCTTCCTTTGCAATAGGTCTGTTCAAAAAGTTATCACTATCTTCATCATTCTCATGTTCATCAGTTCTAACCCCTTGATTGTAGTCGGTTTTGTTATTACTATCAGATGGGTTACCTGAAATATCAGTAGCACCTTGTTAAACTATTTATATTATTACTATCAGCAACATTTTTTTTTTTTTCTTCAAAAACTCCTTTAAAATGTTGAAATTTCTCATGAACAGAGATTTTGTTGGATTGAAACTTATTCTTTTTGGAACTCTGCTCATTTTAAAGCCAAATTCTCTCTGGTCATCAATGGACATGATCAATTGCTCAAGTACGGTTTTGTTGTATTCCCTTTTTCTTTCTTTGTAACAATTTCTTGTATTCTCTTCTTGCTTTGCAAAAGGCTGCATTGTTCTCTTTCTCAGTTTGGGGCAATTCCGTTTCCGTTTTTTTTTCTAGGCACCTTTCTACAAGTTCTCAAAAGTTTTCTGACATTACGCTTAAACGTGTTGCATTCATCATCATACCACTCCTCCGATCTTTTCTGATGTGTGTATAAATTTTCTTTTCCACACAATCTGCTTGTTCTCGTATACATTCATTAAATAAATCTAGCGCCCGATTTATGTCGACATTCATCAAGCAACTAGCGTGGTTCAATTTTTCTTTTGTTTGTCCGGAACGCATGCAGTCATGGAACTGTTGGGCTAAATCCTCATTCCAAACCATTTTTTAATAAATGGTGTTATATTGCTGCATTCACTGTTACAGTTTATAACATCATTCTTTGCATAAAAATAAAATTCCAGTGGTTGATGGTCAGAATCAATCATATCTGAGACGTGTAGACGGCAAACAATTTCTTATTGTCTTCAAACAGGTCTTCGGAAAAAATAGTCATTTACACTGCTTCCTGTTTCTGACATGTATGTATAGTGACCAGTATGGTCACCATTACATATCCCATTCATTATAAACAGCCTAAAAAAATGCAAACATTCAAAATCATTCTTCCATACACATTCAGCACTAAATCTTTTGAATTTCTTTTGAGATAATTTTAATCATTTTCATCACTGAAACTAAACCTACTAAGGTCATCACCACTGAAGGGGGAAAATGTCTGCTGTTCTGCCATTCAAATCTCTACACAAAAGGATATCAACATTTTTATATAATGACATTTTGTCCATTAAAACATCTTCGAGAGAGCTGATTCCATCTTCAACGTCAACTGCTGCATAATATGGAGAATTTATGGGAGGTACATATGCACATACATATAAATAATATCGTTTTTCAAAACCAAATAATTTCTTGCTGATTAAGAAACACAAATATTATCTTGTTCACATTTTAGTTCATGATATATGAGGCATAAACTGTTTTCAACGGACACATCACTCCACCTGATCTCCTTCCCTGCCTTGTTAACTTAATAGCAGATTTACAAGAGCCAGAATGATAGGGGAACAGATGGAAATCCACGTTCTCCAGAAAAGTCTCTACAAAACATACAAAGTCAAAAGCATAAACGTAAGATGAGAATTGTTGATCACTGAGCTTGGATGAAAGGCCGTCCACATTCCAGTGAAGAAAGGAAAATGAGCGTGATTTTTTAATCTGTTTTTCATTCACATTTCGTTCAGTTTCGAACACACTGTCATTCATGCTTTCATTCAAACCTTCATCCAAGCTTTCATGCATCAGTATTCTTCTATTAGTTATCTTTTCCTTACAGTGACGATGCCTGTCACTTCCATGTGCTTCGTCACGGCGGAATCAGTCACAGTTCCTTCCATTCTGTGAAGAAATAACACGAGTTTCACAACTGCCTGTCACACATCGACACCGTCTAAATTCCTCACTCGGTGAAACATGACATGCGGTCATGAGTACGTGTCTTCTTGCATTTTGTGTTCATACCCGGTGTCAGATCAAAATTGACCACCCCTTACATTTTCGATCAGGTAAGTTACATTTTCAGTGTTTTGTGATCTTAAACTTTACTGCCAGAGGTCGGCCAACCGCTCATCTGATTTCTTTGAACTGATCATTCTCATCCAGTGCAAATTTTTTTGCCCTCGATGAGGAGATGATCAAAGATTATGGTGGCTCTTTTATTACTGTCTCTGGCAGCCTTTAAATGTGGTCCTAGACACTTCCGGATGTCCCGGACTCTCTGTGTATAGTCTTCACCTATGAATATTGAGGTGTTCTTTAACTTCTTTTGGCTTTTAATATCTCTCCTTTATCTTTATAGAAAGTGCATCTGCCAGTGATAGGTGAGTTAGGTTTGTTACTGAGGCGATGTAACCTGTCAAATTCAACTGTTTTTGATAGTTCTAATGTATCAGTTAACATGTTGTGTACAATGTTTTTTCACAGTCTTGTCTGGTTTCTCCTTCTCTTCTAGGCAACCCATAAAAAAATCAAATTATTCCTTTTCGAGCGTTTTTCCAGATCATCCACCTTCTCCTCCAAATGCCAAAGTCTGTTTTCATCGCGCTGTTCTCTGCTTTAAGGTTGTCATTTTCCGTACGGAGATCACTGATCGCATCTTTCATATCATTCATGTCCTTTTTTTTAGTCCGTCAACTGAGTCCTTGACACCTTTCAAGTCGTCATACATGCTGTCAAATTTGGTGTTTAGGGTCGACAACATTGTCAAAATGTCCTTCAGTACGGGGTGGTCAGCCGTAATCTCACCCGCAGTTACTTGTAATGTGGTCAGGATCAGAAGCCATAGAACGTTCAGTACTTGCTGGGCGTACACCACCATCTGAGGTCAGGCGGACTGCTTCGTGGAGCTGCTGGACTTGGGTCCGGGATTTGACTCTACATCGCCGCATCGAAGTAAGAGGTCGCTGAAGAAGAAGCAGGTGAGGACCAAACCTACCATGACACCGGCGCCACGCGTGTGTACATTTAACACACGGACCGTCATGGCAAGCTTCAATGGGCTCTCTTTGCCATAAAATTAATGAATACGGAATAAATCCGCCACATCGAACCCTGAAATCTTGGGGTGTCGATGGCATAATGTCACTGCCACTGATTTTGAGAGTCTTCGCTAATTCACGGGGGAGTAATCAACGATAAACGTTAATTAAATACGGAACTCCACAAAACGTGTCTTTCTGTCTTGAATGACGACAGCTCACCCGAGAGAGAGAGAGAGAGAGAGAGAGAGAAGTATGGCAGTCCACTTGAAGAGTGTGGGGGACAAACAAAATAATGTCTTGTTGAATTCTAACCCGGGCAGTCGCACCAGTGACTGCTTACAGGCTTTAAGGGTTGCAGAACTTGAGATGGATTTTCTGAAAGATGCATTTACTCATTGTTTGTCCAAATGATTTTATGGCACAAAAGAGTACCAGAGAAAGCAAGTGCGAGTACATGATTTCTCTGTCATTAAAACAGATCCCGCACAGATTTTTTTTAACAAATGGTGGGAGTGAAGAAAAGGAGGTTTCTGTGTGGGAAGGGGGCGTATTGGAAGAAGGAACCATCGGGAATTTGTGTAAGAATCTTGAATTACTAAGTGACAGCATATCGCATCTGTTGGGGTCTGTCGTGCCGACGGGTTAATGCTACGCTTGACTAGACTCGAGGACTTACGTCTCCCGGATGACGCTCATCAGCAACAGCAGCTGGTCCGGCCAGAGTATAAACCAGAGACGTAGAGCCTAGAGTTTAGTTGTACTATTTAGCAGTGATGGTCCTGCCAGAGCATAAGTAAGCCAGGGACATAGAGCCTGAAGTTTAAGTGTACCCTTTGGCACTGATGGTCGGGCCAGAGTATCAACCAGAGGCATAGAGCTTAGAGTTTAGTTGTATCCTCTTGGCACAGATGGGTGTAAACTAAAGATGTAGAGTGCATAGTTTTGTGCCACTCTTTAGTACTGATGTGTTACCAAATCACAGAGCAACCATTCTTTACAATGATATAATTTTGATCTTCCTTGAATTCCCTTAGGTCCACGAAATAAGACTCAAATCAAACATTTTTTACAGTTCATGTTGGACCACGTGTTTTCGCCTGGAATTTTCTTATAGTTCATTTTGGACCACACGTTTTCTCATGAAAGCTTCTACCAGCCCTCTTTCGCTATCGTAGAAAGTCAATGGAATGTGATATTCTATAGTGCCGCAGAAAGTTGCACTGAAGGACAGGTTTTCCTCTGTCTTGGTATATGCTGCGGCAGACCATCACTGCAGAAGACAAACGCTGACTTTGAGTGGAGGTTCGAATACTGGCCTTTCGGGTGAGGCCACATACTAAGGTACTGTGGGCAGCATGTGCTTGACGCACGTGAAACAATACAGGGCAACAAAAAGGAGAGGAAGTTGATCGGCAAAAAACTTCTCTGGGGCAATACCCTTTCGTGAAAAGCCCACTCTCACATCTCCATGCGGTGCGCCTTCTCCCTCCCCCCCCGCCCCCATCCCCGTCGCCCCGCCACCGCCCCTATCTGATTCTCCCCCCCCCCCCCCCCCCCTCATACACACACATTCCACACACACACACACCACACACACACCACACACACACACACCCACACACACACACACACACACCCACACACGCCGCACGTTCACACTGCACGCACGCACACACACGTACACACACACACCACACGCGCAACACACACAACGCACACACACACACACACACACACAACACACACACACACGCACACACACACACACACACACACACACACACCACACACACGCACCACACGCACACACTCACGTGCATACACACGATTTGTGCCATCTCCCACTTCCTCCTCCAAATAATAATAAAAGTTGATGGAAAGACAAGACAATCAATCTGGTGCTGCCGCACGTCGTAACTGTCACGTTTACCAATGGGGACGCACGATGATTCAGCCAAATAACGTACAATGCAATACAATGAAATACAAATGAGTTTTGATACAAACATTATGCAACACAGCAATACAACACAGCGAAATGCAATGGAGTGCAATACAACGCTTATGTGTGCGGGCGCACGCACTCTGGGCGCACTCACACACACGAACACACACACACACACACACACACACACACGACACACACACGCAACGCGCGCGTGCGGCGCACGCGCACAAGCGTATGTACGCGCAAATTGTTCTGCCATTTATCTGTGTTGTTCTTATAAGTGATTCACCTCAGTGACATGCCAAAACACCACACCGATTTTAGGACATTGTGTCCAAGAGTGACAAGCTGAACTAAACTAAGACACCATTTTTAGGACATTCTGCCAGATTGTGACATGCTGAGCCAAAAACCACCGATTAAAAGATACTGTGTAAGACAGTAACATGCTAAAACAACAGACCAGTTTTAGGGCACTGTGTAAGAAATAGTAACATACTAAACAAAACACACCACCGGTGTCAACCATGTGTCCAAGAATGTTGATATATTCAATCAGCATGCTGATTTTAGGACACCGCGTAAGACAGTAACATGCTGAACCAACACACCGAGACTTGGACAATGTGTGTCAGTTATATGTGTGACGTGTTAAATCAACACAGTGATTTTAGGACACTGTGTCAGATAGTGATACCCTGAACCAACCTGTGTTAGGACAGTGTGTCAGATAATGACATCCAAAACTGACACACACCGATTTAAGGACACTGTGTCAAGTACTGCCATGCAAAACTGACATATCGATTTTCAGACACTGTGTCAGATAATGACATGGCAAAACTGACACACCAATTTTAAGGACACTGTGTCAGAGTAATGACATGCAAAACTGACACACGATTTTTAAGAACACTGTGTCAGATACTGACATGTAAAACTGAAACACCGATTTCAGGACAACTGTGTCAAGTAATGACATGCAAAACAGACATTACCAATTTTAAGACCTGTGTCAGATAATGACATGCAAAACTGACACACCGATTTTCAGGACACTGTGTCAAGTAATGACATTCAAAACAGACATACCAATTTTAAGACACACTGTGTCAGATAATGACATGCAAAACTGACACAAACCGATTTTTGGACACTGCGTCAGGTAATGACAAGCTGAATCGACACACCAGTTTTAGGACACTGTGTCAGACAATAACATCCTGAACAATACATTAATTGTAAGACACTTTGTCTCATAATGACAAGCTAAAGCAGCACATTGATTTTAGGACACAGTGTGAGATGGTGATATGCTAACCGTACACACCGTTTTTTTAGGACACTGTGTCGGATAAGGACATGCTAAACCAACACGCTGATTTTAGGACACTGTGTCGGATAAGGACATGCTAAACCAACACGCTGATTTTAGGACACTGTGTCGGATAAGGACATGCTAAACCAACACGCTGATTTTAGGGCACTGTATAATGTACCGCCCAGCGCGGAACATCAGTGTCAGGAAAATGCGTCACACCAGGGCGTATTGGTCAACCACGCCAATGTAGGATACATAATACGTCATCCTTGTCATGCTGACCAGCAAGCCAACTTTAAGACCCTATCTTTACAACTTGGCTTACTCAAGCAACATGCCAATTTGAGGACACTGATGTCTGGATCATGTCACGCCGACCACCAACACGCCAGTTTCAAGGGAGCATGTTCGAACATGGCATACTCAAACAGGAATATCAAACCGGCGCATCCATTTCTGGACCGCGCATGTCACTTCATGTTTGCACCAACGCCACCATTTTAGGACCGCACATGTCAGTTCATACTGCACTACAACGCGACCATTTTAGGACCGCAGTATGTCATTTCATGCTGCACCAACGCGACCATTTTAGGACCGCAGCATTGTCATTTCATACTACACCAACGCAAACGCGACCATTTTAGGACCGCAGCATATCATTTCTTACTGCACCAACGCGACCATTTTGGGACTACATACGTCATTTCATACTGCGCACCAACGCGACCATTTTAGGACCGCAGCATTCGTCATTTCTTACTGCACCCAACGCGACCATTTTAGGGCATATGTCATACGTCATTTGGCACCAATACTTTAGGACTGCACATTCATACTGACGCGACCATTTTAGGACTGCATATGTCATTTCATGCTGCACAAACGCGACCATTTTAGGACTGCTCATGCCATCATTTCATACTGCACCAACGCGACCATTTTAGGCACCAACTACATACGTCATTTCATTTCATACTGCACCAACGCGACCATTTTAGGACTGCATATGTCATTTCATGCTGCACCAACGCGACTAGTTTTAGGACTGCATATGTCATTTCATGCTGCACCAACGCGACCATTTTAGGACTGCATATGTCATTGCACCATGCTGCACCAACGCGACCATTTTAGGATAGCAGCATGTCATTTCATGCTGTACCAACGCGACCATTTTTAGGACTACATACGTCATTTTCATACTGCACCAGCAGCGCGACCATTTTAGGACAGCTCATGCCATTTCACACTCCACCAACGCGACCATTTAGGACCGCAGTATGTCATTTTATGCTGCATCAAACGCGACCATTTTAGCACCGCAGTATGTCATTTCATGCTGCACCAACGCGACTATGTTTAGGATAGCAGCATGTCATTTCATGCTGCACTAACGCGACCATTTTAGGACCGCAGCATGTCATTTCATGCTGCACCAACGTGACCATTTTAGGACCGCAGCATGTCATTTCATGCTGCACCAACGTGACCATTTTATGGACTGCAGTATGGCATTTCATGCTGCAAAACGCGACCATTTTGGGAGTCGCAGCATGTCATTTTGGTACTGCACCAACGCGACCATTTTTTATGACCACACCATGCCATTTCATGCTGCACCAACGTGACCATTTTAGGACCGCAGTATGTCATTTCATGCAGCACCAACGCGCGACCATTTTAGGACTGCAGTATGGCATTTTATGCCGCTAAAACGCGACCATTTGTGAGGCACAGCAATGCATTTCAAGCTGCACACACAAACGCGACCATTTTAGGACAACATATGTCATTTTGATACTGCACACCGCGACCATTTGAGGACTACATATGTCATTTCATACTGCACCAACGCAACCATTTTAGGACCGCAGCATGTCATTCCATACTGCACCAACGTGACCATTTTTAGAACTGCCGCATGTCATTTCATACTGCACCAACGCGACCATTTTAGGACACCAGCATGTCATTTCATACTGCACCAACGCGACCATTTGAGGACCGCAGCATGTCATTTCATACTGCCCCAACGTGACCATTTTAGAACCGCAGCATGTCATTTCATACTGCACCAACGCGACTATTTTTGAACTGCAGTATGGCATTTTATGCTGCAAAAACGCGACCATTTTAGGACCGCGGCGGCATGTTCATTTCAAACTGCACCAACGCGACCATTTTAAGACCGGAGTATGCCATTTCATACTGCACCAACGCGACCATTTTAGGACTGCAGTATGGGCATTTTATGCTGCAAAAAACGCGACCATTTTGGGGGGCGCAGCATGTCATTCATACTGCACCACAACGCGACCATTTTATGACTGCACCATGCCATTTCATGCTGTACCAATCCATTCTTTTTAGGGACCGCACATGGCATTTCATGCTGCACCAATGCGGCCATTTTAGGACCGCACCATGCCATTTCATGCTGTACCAATCCATTCTTTTTAGGAACCGTACATGGCATTTCATGCTGCACCAATGCGGCCATTTTAGGACCGCACCATGCCATTTCATGTTGTACCAATCCATTCTTTTTAGGGACCGCACATGTCATTTCATGCTGCATCAACGCGACCATTTTAGGACCGCAGCATGTCATTTCACTACTGCACCAACCGCGACCATTTTAGGATCACACCAATGCCATTTCATGCCGCATCAACGCGACCATTTTAGGACCCGCAGCATGTCATTTCATACTGCACCAACGCGACCCATTCTAGGAACGCAGCACGTCATTCCATACTGCACCAGAGCGACCATTTTAGGACCGCCGCATGTCATTTCATACTGCACCAACGCGACCATTTTGGGACTACATACGTCATTTCATACTGCACCAACGCGACCATTTTAGGACTACATACGTCATTTTATACTGCACCAACGCGACCATTTTGGGACTACATATGTCATTCATACTGCACCAACGTGACCATTTTAGGACTACATATGTCATTTCATACTGCACCAACGCGACCATTTTAGCACCGCAGTATGTCATTTTATGCTGCACCAATGCGACCATTTTGGGACTACATACGTCATTTCATACTGCACCAACGCGACTATTTTAGGACTACATATGTCATTTCATACTGCACCAACGCGACAATTTTAGGACCGCAGCATGTCATTTCATACTGCACCAATGCGACCATTTTAGCACCGCAGTATGTCATTTCATGCAGTACCAACGCCATCATTTTAGGGAACGCAGCATGTCATTTTATGCTGCGCAACCAATGCCACCATTTTAGGACCGCAGCATGTCATTTCATAGTGCACTAACATGACCATTTTAGGACCGCAGCATATCATTTCATAGTGCACTAACGTGACCATTTTAGGACCGCACCATGTCGTTTCATAGTGCACTAACGTGACCATTTTAGGACCGCACCATGTCATTTCATAGTGCACTAACGCGTTCTTGTGAAGGACAGCACATGTCACGTCATGCTGGACCAGCCCGTCCATATTCGGGACACTAAGTCAAACAGTGACATCCTAGATCAGTCAGCCAGTTTCTGGACAGTGGCTCAGACGGTGCAATTCTGACAAAATACGCGGTGCATAGGACAGTACGTCTAACAGTGGGATTCTGAAGCCGTACACGATGTACAGGACGATCTATCAGTAGAATACTGAACCAATACACG
>JADBJO010020609.1:27500-31028 GCA_016801955.1 Conus betulinus
TGTTGAAAATAGCATTCCCAGATATTTATATGAATTGCCTACTTGAACATTAAGTATTTCCATAAAACCATTTTTTCGTGCATTGATAAATGGACCACCCATTCTGAAGAACCATGATTTTGTCTTATCGAAAGTTAACTGTAAACGTAGGCGATCTGCTTCTTTCTTTCCAAACGTTTTAACTGATTTTGCAACCTACTACGACTGTTCCAGACAAAAGAATAACATCGTCAGCAAACAGTAATAAAATATCTCAACAGCTCCAGATATCATCTGTATACCGTGTTTTTTCCTTTACAAGGACGGTTCCATGGCCAGCTCGTTTATAAACAAAGAAAACAACTGTGGACTTACTCAACAGGCATCCTTGTGTTGACTCCATTTGGACAACTGAAATAATCTGAGTACTCACTCTTCACACGCTCACATGCAACGAGTCGCCGAGTTGTAAACACCTTCTAATGGCCATTTACAATTTCCCGTTGACACCACTTTTACGTAAATACATTCCACAGAGCAATGCGATTTTCGGAATCAAAAGCCTTCTTAAAAAAAATCTACAAATGCAACATAGAGTTTTGTATTACACGAGAAGATTATTTATGTACCAGCTGAATATAACGTAAAATATATGATCAATGTGCTGTAATTGGCTCTCCAAAAAACCTTTTTGTTCGTCCATTATTTTCTCTTCACTTTTCAGTCCCAGTCTGTCCAACCTTTTATTTAGTATGGAAGTATAGACTTTGCTTAAAATGCTGGTAAGTGCTATTCCATGATTGTGTTCACATCTCCTTTTTATAAATAGTTATTTATAAGTTATAATAGACTTTGTCCATTCTAATGGAAAGGTGCCATTTTCAAAAAGTTGTTTCGAAATAAAAATTGGACAAGGAAAACGATATACAGTTGAATTTGCCATGTTTCAACATTTCTGCTACAATTTTGTCAGGTCCTGCGCGCTCTTTCCCTGAATTTTAAATGTTTTAATACCATTCTGTGCAACAACGACCTCTTCCGTAGAGTATAGGATTATTTAATAATGGCTCATTTTCATTCTCTTCTTCTACCAATGGTTCCCTTCCTCCGTAATATTTTTATCAAAATTATGGGAAAACATACGAAAAATGATCATGGGCCAGTATTGAATTGAGATTTCTTTATAAAGAAAATTGCTCTTTTTATTTTACAGATCCTATCAATGACCAGAATATTTAGAATCATTAACTGAAGTTTTAAGTTTTTATCTATTTATTTTCTGAAAACGCCAGTTTTTTTTCTCCTATTTTCCTCAGCGTGACATACTCTTTTTTCGCGATGGAAGCATATTCACACCTCATTTTTTTCATCCTTATCCTTGACTGTTTTGCATCTCTGGAATCTTTTTCAATAATCTTTTTAACTTCCTGTTTCTTTTGTTCGCATTCATTATCAAACCAATCATTACCATTTTTTTAAAATATTTTTTTACTAACAACTCGAACCATACAAACTGCAGCTCCTCCGCCCAAAGCACCTAACAAATTCTCCAGACTCTCATTCACATTAATATGTAGTAATGGGCTGGCTTTCCTGTATGCTGTTTTTTGAAATTCATCACATTCCAGTTCATATTTGAACATACTAGCATATTCTTCTTCTGACCATACAATTTGTTTCTTCATCTTGTTGTTCGTGAAATGGCCCGCTTCCCTAATTCCAACAACTATTTCTCCATATTATCTCAACTGTGTAATGGCCATGAATAAAGACAATCACCAACATGTAGGGTCAAAGTTGTTTACAACACATCACTGTGAACCAGGACATAATCGATGACACTGTTTCTGCTTTTGGAGAACAAAAGTAAACTCCACCCTCACGATCACCATCATCACAAGAACCATTTAAAATACTCAAATCAAACATAAAAACAAAAATCCAACAACGTTTTGTGGCCAAGTTATTGAGATTTTGAGCCACGTATGATATTATCGACGGTCATTCGCATAGCATTCTCCACACAGGCTCCTAACATAGTTTTTATGTACATTGTCATATCATTTCATTTGATCGACTTGTTTTTTGTGTTCGATTTTGTTATCGTTTGTTGCAAAGCATTAAATCTCCCATCCCCATGCAATAAAGTGAATCCATTTCTTCTTTCAAAACATTGCAATAAAGAGCTTCTGTTCTTGGGGGGGCATCCAGTATCAGACACCATCTCGTGTTAATCAAAAATTTGTCGTTGTTTGTATTGTAGGGCCCGCCTTCTGGGACACCATAACATAGCAAGCGTCGCACAAATGGCCATCTTTGTCTGACTGCCAAAAACGTTTTAGATTCTAATTACTTTACAGCTTTACAGTCTATTACATTGTCACAAGGGACTTTAACTTGAGAGAGAGAGAGAGATGAGGAGAGAGAAGAAGGAGAGAGATAGAGAGAGAGGAGAGAGAGAGAGAAGAGATGGATCTCTGAGAAGGACTATTCGGGGCCATCCGGGGGATGTCGCCATCATTCATGAGCTTACGACATCGTTCATTTATCCCCACTAATAGCATGAGAAGGTGCAACGCAGAAGACTCAATCAGAACGGTGCACGCACAACCACACACACACACACACACACCACACACACACCACACACACACAAACAACACACCCACACACACACACACACACTCCACACACTCCACCACACACCACACACACACACACCCCACACACACACACCAAACACACACAACACACACACACTCCACACACACTACACACACACAGAGTCTTACACAGACGCAGGCACTCAGCAATGCACTCATGCACGCACCACACGCACGCACACACGCACACACACACCGCACTAGTTCGCACAACACGTACACACACACGCGTGGATGCACACATACATACCACACATTCCATGCACACATGTACCCACATATACACAATAAGTGCACGCGCACACAAAACGCATGCAATTCGTATACCCACACACACAACACACACATCCACACCCACACACACACACCCAACCAACACAACACAGAACACACACATAGACGCGCGCGAGCGCCCACACAAACACACACCACACCACACACAAACACACACACACACACACACACCACATACACACACGCATAGTACAATACTTTATGGGCCGATATGCGTGCGCGCAAAGAGCTGGGCTCAAACAAGCCCACAAATCACAAAAACCACGACAACACAAACATGTACTTTCTGCACAACGAACGTGCTCGCGCGCTGCCGTTTCACACAGCACACGACACACAAACACACACACACTACCACAACAACACAACACACAATCACAACACACACACACCCACACACACACACACCCACACCACAAACACACCACTGACACGACCACACTAGGACACACCACAAACACACACACACACACCCACACACACACACACACACACACAAACCCATCTCTCTCATCTCTCAGTCTCTCGCTCCCCTCTCCTCTCTCACGCTCGGATCCCTCTCTCACTCGGTCTCCATCTCATCACTTTCATC
>JADBJO010020610.1:0-2500 GCA_016801955.1 Conus betulinus
CTACAATGAAAAAATATGAAAACCACATTGAGATGAACATGAAATGTAAAACTGACAATAAACTTGTAACTGTGCACAAATGACTTTTTTTTTTCATGAAAATCGATTTAAAATGTGTTACCATTTCTTAACGTAAATTCATTCTGTAAAAATCTCACTTTTCATCTCCAGCGTGGAGACTGTGTTTCAAACACACCGGCTGGTTTGTTTGATTGCATGTCTGTCAGCAGCATCAACTTCTACAGGACGTTTCTCTTGACTACTCATTCTGGACATTGTGGGTCCCCCAGTACCCATACAGGCCATATAGGCAGGCCGGTGGGACCTATATGCGACAAAGAGTTCTTAAGAGGTTTTGTTGTTGATTTTTGCTGTCCCATCTTCTTTGCCAGCTCAGTGGCATTGCACATTTACCGCTCATTCGACCGCACCCCCCCCCCCCCCCCCCCCCCCCTCTCTCTCTCTTCCTCCCAGCCACAGCACGGCCCATCCCGCCGCAGCGCAGGTACCGGCAACGCACAGGGGAGTCCTTAGAATTATACTGTGACAGAGGATGTAGACCCATCTGGACCCCTGTTGGATGTGCAGCGGTATCTCATTACCGTTCTTTATCGGACGTGTATAGTTCCAATGATGCAAGTGATTATTTCTTTCCCCTTCACTCCACGGACACGAAACATTGCTGATATTGAATAAATGTGTTTTTGTAAGATTATGCTCAATTTCATTAGAACACTTTCCGAGATATAAAGACCGCTTTGGTGTGTCTGGACAAACCGTACCCAGGAAGCACTGTGTAGGTTAAGTAAAAACTGCTGAAGTGATATTAACGTACCTTGGTGGATGGAAATATGGGATGTGGCGCTGAATAGAAGTGGTTAGTATTACGGACTCCTGGCTGGGAAGTCGTGAGTTCGATTCCCATCAGAACCATTTATTTGTGAGATTTTCTGCCCCGACTGGCTCTTTACCCAGAGCTGAGTTTGCTATGGGCAGTTTTGGGGTGACTTGGATCACACAGTTGAGTTTTGAACCCCAAATGGATGAGTCTCTGGGAGTGTTGCTCAAGTTTTCCTGACCAACACTGCAGATGTCTAAATCTCTAGGGCCTGGCTGATGCTAAGATACAACATGAAAGTAAACGTGGGACTACAGCCTTGTCATGCAGTCTCAGTCCAGAATGGAAATCCATAGCATCATGATCTTCATTTCTCATATATCAGCATTAAAAAAAAGAAATTTAGAAAATTCTGTGCCCTTCATGCCCTTGTCAGGGTCATCTGTATCAGCAAATTTCATGGGAACTGTCCTCGGACGTACGTGGTGGCGTTCTGTGGAGGGGGTTCACCCATGTCAGCTCCACGACTTAGCAAGCATTGTTTTCAGTGGGGGGGGGGGGGGGGGCTTAGTAGGTGGCGTCCTGTGTATGTTGGATCACAACAGGCATCACTGAACACCACTGAAGCCACTCGGCAGCAGTGCAGTGTCTTCTCTGGTAGGTTGTCTCTGGTTTGATTTGACACTGACTGCTTCCCGTGGATTGCCGGTGCCAGGGCTGTGGCGGGATGGGCCAGGCTGTGACTGTGGACGAGGGGTCGGCATGAATGGCGTGGGGTGGACAGTAAAAAGAAAGGGATGAACCTTTTACATTTTGGTGTGGATCTGTAGTGAGGATCTGCACGAGACTGCCGATCAAAGATTCTTCTATGAAGTTTATTACATACTTTCCACTGCACAGGAACATTTTGCGAAATTACTGTTTATGAATGGATATTTATTTATAACAAATTGTGGTAGAATTTTTTAAATATCCTAGCTGTCTAATGTCGACATTTTGTTTTCAAGTGCTCTCTTTTTTTAAAGTGCAGGGAAGTAACTCTGTTTTTACTTACAATTGTTTTCCCCTGGTGGAATATCATATTTTCACTCATGAACTACAGAGAGAGAGAGGGAGAGGAGAGAGCGAGAGAGAGAGAGAGAGAGAGAGAGAGAGAGATGAGGGAGAGAGAGAGAGATAGAAGAAGAGAGAAAGAAGAAGAAGAGAGAAGAGAAGAAGAAGCAAAAAGAAGAAGAAGAGAAGAAAAGAAAATTCAAGTACCATTTTCTCTCCTGTTACAGTAGATGCACCAATTTATTTTTTTTTGTCGTTTTGTTTTAGCCTTGCATTTTTGCGCAGATGTGAATCAAAGGGAAATTCAAGGACTACGCGAAATTTAAAATTTCTTTATAAGAAAAAGTATGTCAATTGGTGGTTCACATATCACACACACACACACACACACACACACACACA
The DNA here is from genome assembly GCA_016801955.1 of Conus betulinus. Lineage (NCBI taxonomy): Eukaryota > Metazoa > Mollusca > Gastropoda > Neogastropoda > Conidae > Conus > Conus betulinus. The sequence continues at coordinate 2,294 of JADBJO010020610.1, forward strand.
CACACACACACACACACACACACACACACACTCACACACAAACCACCTCAACATACACATGCTGTTGTCACATCAGCTCCCAAAGTGTGATTTTTATTTTTGTGTCCCATCTTCTGTGCCACGACAGTGGCTCTGCACCCAGGCCACTCATTCCGACCCCCCCCCCCCCCCCCCCCCCCCCCCCCCAGACACAGCCCAGCCTGGCCT
>JADBJO010020610.1:7500-31027 GCA_016801955.1 Conus betulinus
CACACATACACACAATGAGCGCCATATTTCATATATGCAGATTATGTCCAGTAAATAGTAAATAGGTGGGGTAGTTTTTTTGCTCCCATAAGGAAACCTAACACAGAGCAACTTTTATTCAAGACTGGCACAGCCTTTCAAACTTGAATAAAGTCAGACAAACACAAAGACGAACAATCTAATAGTGGGTGGATGGGGGGGGGGGGGGGGGGGGGGGGGGGGGGGGGGGGGCAAGCGCAGGCCAACAACAACTTAATTGTCTTCATAGTAATAACTTGGCAAAACTTCGGACTGAAGGAAGGGGTGGAAGGTTGAAGATGGAGAAACTGGGAACATGAATTTAAGAATATATATTGCCGATATGAAAATTGCAGGATCTGCAGTCAGTCACACACACACACACACACACACACACACACACACACACACACACACACGCGCGCGCACACACACACACACACACACACATACACACACACACACACAATTGCCAGGAGCACAGATACAACCAGCCGTGTCTCCCTGATGAGTTCCGACCCAGCGGACGAAAGGCCTCGGAGCAGGCAATACAAATATATCTGTCCTCAAAAGGGATTGCGATGGTTCCCTTATGCAGCTAGTGAAGAGTTTTCATATCTGCAATATATTTTCTTAAATTCATGTTCCAGTTTCTCCATCTTCAACCTTCCACCCCCTTCCTTCAGTCCGAAGTTTTGCCAAGTTATTACTATGAAGAAATTAAGTTGTTGGCCTGCGCTTGTCCCCCCCCCCCCCCCCCCCCATCCACCCACTATTAGATTGTTCGTCTTAAGTTTGTCTGACTTTATTCAAGTTTGAAAGGCTGTGCCAGTCTTGAATAAAAGTTGCTCTGTGTTAGGTTTCCTTATGGGAGCAAAAACTACCCCACTTATTTACTGTTTATTGTTTACTGTTCCCTGCCTCATTTCATTTCACAGATTATGTCCGTTCTGGAAAACAAACAAACAAACAAAACTCAGGGGAAGATAACGCCTGTTCTCCACTGCAAATAGAATTACCGTATCTCAGTTTATGAGCGAAACAAACAGATTTGGAGAGTCAAATGTTTAAATCGAAGTGCACGCAAGAATAACTATTAAGATAATGACCGTCTACATTTCATATACCCTGGGTGCACTGTTGCAGACCCAGGTTTTGGCATTTTCTCTTTCTTATTGAACTGATTGAACTGTAAGCTGACAGATGTGGCAAAATGGCTTTGGGCGTATCTACCGATGGCTTCTGTCCCATGACAAGGGTGAGGTCACCCTCGCTGAACGCGAGCTCCAACACAGATGACCTCCCTTGCAGTTTTTCCTAACATCGTATTTTTGGCAAGGAGAAAACATTTTTTTTGTGCTCGCACTGTGAAATGTGCTAAGAAACAGGCGGACCACAGAAGTAGCCTACTTCCAGCAATATTGATTTAGATTCTGTATTATATATACTTTGCTTTTGATCCCCCCCCCCCCCCCCCCCCCCCCCCCCCCCCCCCCCCCCCCCCCCCCCGGTCTCTTTTATTTGTAAATAGCATTATATATGCCAGGCTATGTGATTCACTTCATTCTGTTCACTTCCCTCTGATCAGGAGGAGGAGACCCCGGTAATGAATTACCTGTTGCTGAGAGAGGGAGAACAGGATTCTTTACAGACCCATCAGAGGACGTTTGCTATTTTCAACACAGCAGTCAGGTGACTGGAGCTAGCGTCCGTCCGTTTTTCTCTCGCATGCGAGACAGTCCTTAGTTTCTCCTAGAAGTCTATGGCTAATATCTCGCACCCTTCGTTGGTCAGGACTATATTATGACACTCTGCCAGTCACAAAAAAAAAACAAACAAACAAAAAAAAAGCAAGCAAGCAAACATACAAAGAAAGCAAACATTCCAGGCTCTCGTCTCTAAGAAACGTGTCTCGGGTCTCACCGATATCGTAGCTGGTGTCGTAAGGTTTGTCCGGTTGGAAGAGAGATACTCGGCGTTCAATCCGTTGGCCTTCTGCAGCAGTCCTTTCTCCTTCACCATCAGGGCGGAAGCTTGGATGGTCACGTGACACATTTTGTGCAGGTTCCACGCCACCGAGTCCCCTCTGTGCATCAGTGTCAACACTTGATCAGTGTCAACACTTCGTGTCAGTAGCTGCAGCCTTCACAGTGGCGGAAGCACTGCCAGCAGTTGCAGTGGGTGGTAGCAACATTAGCAGCAGAGGCAGTAGAAGTAGTAGTAGTAGCAGTAGTAGTAGTAGTAGTAGTAGTAGTAGTAGCAGTAGTAGTAGCAGCAGCAGCAGCAGCAGCAACAGCAGCAGCAGCAGCAGGAGCAGCAGTAATAACTTTGCAATATCTGCAAAGTCTCCATTCAGTTGGCTGGCTCTCATACGCGCCAGACAGAATGCGCATGCATAAAGCAAAGTGAAACGTCAGGAATGCAAACCACTTCACAATCCGTCTTCCGAGTTGACCGGCCACTTCTACAGGCAAAGGGTTCTGCCATACCGGCTCCACGATGTTGATTCATAGTGCCTCTGCAAGCTGCTTTGCAGCAGCGCACGTAGTATTTAAACACATGTGGCTGCGTCACATCATTCTTGGTTGTGGAGGATTCAGCTATGTAGTAGTGCTTGCGGTACACGTAGTAGTAGCAGCAGCAGCACGAGCAAGAACAGAAACTGGGCTTGTATTGAGGAAGAACAGGCGGAGGAGGAATCGTACCAGTGACCACAGCGTAGCTGGAGAGGTGAAAGGAAAGACGAGGATCATCGTAACTGGTTGCAGCAGCACAAAACGGTATCATCATAGCAGCAGCAGTATTTTTGTTATTTGTAGTAGTAATTGTTCTTGTAGTAGTAGCAGCAGCGGCAGCAGCAGCAACCAAAGCAATGGTAATAGCAGCAGCAGCAGCAACCAAAGTAGCAGCAGAAGCAGCGATGGCTTTGAGGAAGATGGCAGCCTCTTTAACGTTCTTGTGACTGTCAGTTGGGAACCAAACAATACATAAAAGTACCGTCTGCAGACTTTCAGCTTCATCCATGCATGCTGCCTGAACTGTTTCTGTTACTGCTAGCGCAGCGAGAACTGCAAGTTTCTTCTGACAGCATCTACCAGGTCAATGCTGCTTCATCAGCTCAATCATTTCTACGTTTGAATGCGGTTCCAGCATCACTGAACGTGGTTGTCAGCCAGTGCTTGAACAGCATTCCGACGAGGTAGCGTCGTGTGCTCACAATCTGTTATCTGCCCATGGACATCTCATAAACCGCTAGGAAAGGGGAACACACTTTCACAGAGCTCCCTCCCTCTCAGGCAGCAGTCTAAATACGTCTGAGTGCTTCGATCGATTAGTGTGCGTGTGGTGTGTGTGTGTATGTGTGTGTGTGTGTTATACGCTTATATATAAAAAAAAAATCGATGTTTGGGTTTGTGTCAGGCAGTCTAAATACGTCCGAGTGCTTCGATCGATTAGTGTGCGTGCGTGCGTGTGTGTGTGTGTGTGTGTGTGTGTGTGTGTGTGTGTGTGTGTGTGTGTGTGTGTGTGTGTGTGTGTGTGTGTGTGTGTTTTATGCCTATATAAAAAAAAAATCGATGTTTGGGTTTGTGTCACAACACTGACAGTCTAAAAGTATATTACATGACACAGAATTGTAATGTACTGATACAAAATCATCTTGTAATAAGCATATGAGTATTAGTAAAGCAAAAAATATTCAACGTCAAATGACGTACCTAATCCGTTCTTGCACGTCAGCCTAACTGGCCAGTCTGTGGAGGATCTTGACTCGGAAGAGTTCAAAGGGTCAGTTTACACTGGTTAATGCAGTGGTTGGTCTACTAGCATTGTGACGTACCTTTCCACCCCTGCCATCAAGTGCCTGTACTTGTCCGACAAGAGAACGCCTCCGCCCCATGCACACTGAAACCAGTAAAAAAAAAAAAAAAAAAATAAAAAAAAACAGAATGAACGAAACAATCATTTAGTTAATATCTAAGCACGTGTAGGGCCAGAAAACAAGAGACTATGAATAAATGACCTAATGGATAAATGAACGAATTCATGTCCAATTATACATCTATGCGGCCGAGCACACAGACACTTATGATGCATAAACGTATATATTCAAACGTATATTGACATATCACGCACGCACGCACGCACGCACGCACAAACGCACGCACGCACGCACACACACACACACACCCCACTCGCATGCTTTGCGCACACACACACACACACACACACACACACACACACACACCACACACCACACTGCTTTGCTTTGCGCGCGCGCACACACACACACACACACACACACACACACACCAGCACGTCTTGCCACCAACAAACCCAAACTACACAACAAAAGTGAAATCATACCTGAAACTAAAGTCGTTTCATTTATTTGGCTGGAAAAAAAATAAAAAGAAGAGAAAAACGAAAAAAGAAAAGAAACAAACTAAACAAAACAAACAAATAAACAAACAAGAAGACTCACATCCACATGCATCCAGACGCCATGTTTGCGACAGACGTCAGCGATGGCATTCAGAGGGTCATAGGCACCCAGCACTGTTGTTCCACTGGAGGCCATCACCATCAGTGGAGTATGGCCCTGTCATGGTAAAAGACAGATGTAGAGGTTAAAGTTCAAAGGTTTGGTCGAGGCAAAATAGTATAAAGGCCCTCGGAATAGACGAAAATCGCCCTGCTTCTGGGAAAGAATATTTTTGAATGTCAAAAAAAAAGAAAAAAAAGAAAAAAGAAAGAAAGAAACCAAGGAAAGTCTGTTGTCTACAACGACAGTGAAAATACGTGTAACTTGCAGAGTCTTTGTGTTCCTATGATAATCATTGGGTGCACGAGGATTTTGGGGTGAGAAGTGAAAAAAAAAAAAAAAAAAAAACGCTAGAAAAGAAAAAAAAGAGGTGGATCAACGACAGTGGCTGAGTAGTTAGTAGTGTTGTGGATTCCTGGCAAGGAGGGCTTGGGTTTGATTCCCGTCAGAGCTAATTACTTATGGGGGAAGTTCCTGTCCCCCAACTGGATTCCATCCAGAGTTGAGTTACCTATGATGCAGTTGGGAAGACTTGGAGTCGCACGGTCGAGTTCCATCCACTTAACAGATGCAGCTCTGAGAATGTTGCTCAAATTTCATGATCAGCGTGGCAGGTGTCTGTATCTCTCGGGCCTGGTTGAAAGCAGGGATATGTTCTGAAAGTATGAGTGACGTACAGCTCTGTCCTGCAGTCTCAAACCAGACTGGAACCTCAAAGCATCACATTCATCATCCTCGTCCTCATTAATCAGCATAAAAAGAGGCATCAAACTCTGCGGCTGTTCATGTCCCTGCTCACATGATGACCTCAGCGTCGATTTCCTGTCCACGTCTGTGTCCTAGGTGAGTTCATGTTGAGGTTGATCGCATGGGCAAGTTCGAGGGGACTGTCAGCGGATGGACATGGTGGGACCCTCACAGGCGGGAAGACTCGCTCTCGCTGGTTCTATGACTAGGCTATCATTGTCGTCAACAGGTGGCTTGGTGGAGGCTGTGTCCTGTGTGTGTTGGATCACAGCAGGCATCACTGAACACAACCAACATGAAGCGGCAGCAGCGCAGTGTCTCCTCTGGTGGGTTGCCTCATGAAGACATATCAATAACTGCTCGCTGTGGATCGCCGGATCCGGACTATGTTGGGACGTGCAAGATCGTGGCTGTGGCCGGGAAGTTGGAAGGAGCGACGATGATGAAACAAAATAAAGAAGAGAGAGAGAGAGAGAGAGGGAGAGGGAGAGAGAGAGAGAGAGAGAGAGGGAGGGGGAGGAGGGAGGGAGGAGAGAGGGAGGAGAGAGGAGGAGGGAGAGAGAGGGAGAGGGAAGGGAGAGAGGAAGAGAGAGAGAGAAGAGAGAGAGGGAGAGAGAGAGAGAGAGAGAGAGAGAGAGAGAGAGAGAGAGAGAGAGAGAGAGAGAGAGAGAGAGAGAGAGAGAGGGAGAGAGAGAGTGAAAAATAGGTAACGAGCAATCTCTATGTCTCTAACTCAAACCTAATCAAGTACAACTGAATCGAAGTACAAACAAACAAAAAAAACAAACAAAAAAAAACCAACGACAGCTCTTGAGATCACAACAACGGTAACAGTCACTGTGACAACAACAGAGGGTTCGTTTTCACTGTACCTTCCATGAAAAAGACACAGTCTCAAAGTAATCATTGTAATTAGGTTTACCTCAGCTCGGTCCTTCGCCATCTGCGATTCCGGTCAGGCTTTCGCCATGGGAATGCCGATCAGTGCCCAGAAACTGCCCGTCAGGCTTCATCCTGCCAGAGGTTACAGAGTCTGTGGGGGATGGCGATCACGTGATCAGTGCCGATCCCCGAAACAAACATGTCCCTTCTTCAGAGAGTAGTGTCCCTGTAATCACGCAGGTTACAGAGAGTAGTGTCCCTATAATAACACAGGTTACAGAGTGTAGTGTCCCTGTAATAGCACAGGTTACAGAGAGTAGTGTCCCTGTAATCACACAGGTCACAGAGAGTAGTGTCCCTGTAATCACACAGGTTACAAAGAGAGTAATGTCCCTGTAATAACACAGGTCACAGAGAGTAGTGTCCCTGTAATAACACAGGTTACAGAGAGTAGTGTCCCTGTAATAACACAGGTTACAGAGAGTAGTGTCCCTGTAATCACACAGGTTACAGAGAGTAGTGTCCCTGTAATAACACAGGTCACAGAGATAGTGTCCCTGTAATCACACAGGTTACAGAGAGTAGTGTCCCTGTAATAACACAGGTTACAGAGAGTAGTGTCCCTGTAATCACACAGGTTACAGAGAGTAGTGTCCCTGTAATATGACACAGGTTACAGAGAGTAGTGTCCCTGTAATCAAGCAGGTCACAGAGAGTAGTGTCCCTGTAATAACACAGGTACACAGAGAGTAGTGTCCCTGTAATAACACAGCTTACAGAGAGTAGTGTCCCTGTAATAACACAGGTTACAGAGAGTAGTGTCCCTGTAATCAAGCAGGTCACAGAGAGTAGTGTCCCTGTGATAACACAGGTTACAGAGAGTAGTGTCCCTGTAATGACACAGGTTACAGAGAGTAGTGTCCCTGTAATAACACAGGTTACAGAGAGTAGTGTCCCTGTAATGACACAGGATACAGAGAGTAGTGTCCCTGTAATAACACAGGTTACAGAGAGTAGTGTCCCTGTAATGACACAGGTCGCAGAGAGTAGTGTCCCTGTAATCACACAGCTTACAGAGAATAGTGTCCCTGTATTAACACAGGTTACAGATAGTAGTGTCCCTGTAATCAAGCAGGTCACAGAGAGTAGTGTCCCTGTAATAACACAGGTCACAGAGAGTAGTGTCCCTGTAATGACACAGGGTCACAGAGAGTAGTGTCCCTTGTGATAACACAGGTCACAGAGAGCAGTGTCCCTGTAATCACACAGGCCACAGAGAGTAGTGTCCCTGTAATCACACAGGTTACAGAGAGTAGTGTCCCTGTAAATGACACAGGTCACAGAGAGTAGTGTCCCTGCATTAACACTGGTCACAGAGAGAAGTGTCCCTGTAATCACACAGGTTACAAGAAGTAGTGTCCCTGTATGACACAGGTCACAGAGAGTAGTGTCCCTGTAATCACACAGCTTACAGAGTGTAGTGTCCCTCTAATAACAACAGGTTACAGAGTGTAGTGTCCCTCTAATATAACACAGGTCACAGAGAGTAGTGTCCCTGTAATCACACAGATTACAGAGGGTAGTGTCCCTCTAATAACACAGGTTACAGAGAGTAGTGTCCCTGTAATGACACAGGTCACAGAGAGAGGAGTTCCCTGTGATAACACAGGTCACAGAGAGTAGTGTCCCTGTAATAACACAGGTCACAGAGAGTAGTGTCTCTGTAATCACACAGGTCACAGAGAGTAGTGTCCCTGTAATCACACAGGTTACAGAGAGTAGTGTCCCTGTAATGACACAGGCCACAGAAAGTAGTGTCCCTGTAATAACACAGGGTCACAGAGAGTAGTGTCCCTGTGATAACACAGGTCACAGAGAGTAGTGTCTCTGTCATCACACAGGTCACAGAGAGTAGTGTCCCTGTCATCACACAGGTTACAGAGAGTAGTGTCCCTGTAATCACACAGGTCACAGAGAGTGGTGTACCTGTAATATCACAGGTCACAGAGAGTAGTGTACCTGTAATCACCAGGTTACAGAGAGTTGTGTCCCTGTGATCACCAGGTTCAGAGAGTAGTGTCCCTGTAATCACGCAGGTCACAGACAATAGTGTCCCTGAACTCATACAGGTTGTGTGCTGGATTATAACGTATAGATTCCAACAGCCTCACCTTTCAAGCAGAAGATAGTTTACAGAATATGGTGAATCATTAAACCACAAATGTAGAACCAAAAATATACATTTGTTTACAGATAAATATATATTCATAGATTATAACCACATAGATGAAAAAACAAACGAAGTTGGGAAAAAAAAGCGAGTATCTAACTCAGCATCTTACCGTTTTGAAATGCATGTCTTCTTCGATACCAACCAACTAAATGTTGCCTTTAACTGCAAGGGGTAAAAAAGGGAATCTGGTTGAATGATGCGCGGCAGATTCTTTTGTTTTACTGGACAAAAAGCGTGAAATGCCTTCGGACTGACAGGAAGAAACATCAGAATTGTGACTGTCTCTGGCTACATTGTGTTCAGTTCAGCTGTATTGTGTTTTGTCCCTCGACCAAACATCTTCGTGTCTTGTACTGTGATGTGCTGTGTAGAATTGTGTTCTTTTATCCTTGTGTGCAATACTTTTTTGTGCTGTGTGCTGTGTTTTGTTGTGTTGTGTTACTCTTCTACCGAACGGTTTCGCTTTTTGTACTGTATCCTGTGTGTTTTTTGTTTGTTATTTACTTCCTATGGCGAACTGTTGTGTGCTTGGCATGTCTTGTGTTATACGTTGTTTTATTTCCCTACACAACTGTTTCATGCTGTGCGCTGTTTGGTGTTGTTTCATTCCACAGCTAAACTTGTTTTTGCTCTTTGTTGTTCTGTGTGATTTTGTTCTTTCTACCGCCGAACTGTTTTTGTGTTTTGTGTTGCTTCGTGCAGTGTTGTTTTTGTTGCTCAAGAAAGTTGTTTTTCTGTGCTTTTTTACTGTGTGTTGTGTGTTGCACTGTGTTCTTCCTCTCCCCCATTGTTTTGTGCACTATATTGCACTGCTGTGTTGTGTTGTGTTGTGTTGTGTTGTGTTGTGTTGTGTGTTGTGTTGTGTTGTGTTCTTCTTCTTCCATACTGTTTCTTGCATTACATTTCACTGTGCTCTGCCACACTGTTCTATACCTCTACAAAACTGTGTTGTCCTTTGAACTGTTTTCTACCGTTTTCATTCAACTATCAGTTTTGTGCTTTGTGTCTCGTACTGTGTTGCGATGTATTGTTTTATATATCTACCAAAATTGTTTTGTGTTTTGTACTGCTTTATAATGCATCCCCCCCTCCCCACCCCACCCGTACCTCTATCAGCTTTCTGTGTGTGTTTTTTGTACTGTGTTTATAATACACACCCCCACCACCCTGCCCTCTATCAGCTTTCTGTGTGTGTCTTGTGCTGTATTGCATTGCATTGTTTTCTTTCTCTACGAAACTGTTTTGTGATTTGTACTACAATACACCCGTTTTATTCCTGTGCTGTGTACTGCATTGTGGCGTTTTATTTCCTGTGCTGTGTATTTGCATTGTGGCGTTTATTCCTGTGCTTTGTACTGCATTGTGGCGTTTTTATTCCTGTGCTTTGTACTGCATTGTGGCGTTTTTATTCCTGTGCTGTGTATTGCATTGTGGCGTTTTATTCCTGTGCTGTGTACTGCATTGTGGCGTTTTATTCCTGTGCTTTGTACTGCATTGTGGCGTTTTTTTATTCCTGTGCTTTGTACTGCATTGTGGCGTTTTTATTCCTGGGCTGTGTATTGCGTTGTGGCGTTTTTATTCCTGTGCTTTGTACTGCATTGTGGCGTTTTTATTCCTGTGCTTTGTACTGCAATTTGGCGTTGTATACCTGTGCTGTGTACTGCATTGTGGCGTTTTTTATTCCTGTGCTGTGAACTGCATTGTGGCGTTGTATTCCTGTGCTTGTACTGCATTGTGGCGTTGTATTCCTGTGCTGTGTACTGCATTGTGGCGTTTTATTCCTGTGCTGTGTACTGCATTGTGGCGTTGTATTCCTGTGCTGTGTACTGCACTGTGGCGTTGTATTCCTGTGCTGTGTACTGCATTGTGGCGTTGTATTCCTGTGCTGTGTCCTGCATTGTGGGTGTTGTATTCCTGTGCTTTGTACAGCATTGTGGCGTTGTATTCATGTGCTTTGTACTGCATTGTGGCGTTGTATTCATGTGCTTTGTACAGCATTGTGGAGTGTTATTCCTGTGCTTTGTACTGCATTGTGGCGTTGTATTCCTGTGCTATGTACTGCGTTGTGACGTTGTATTTCTGTGCTGTGTACTGCGTTGCAGCGTTTTATTCCTGTGCTTTGTACTGCGTTGTGGCGTTTTATTCCTGTGCTGTGTACTGCTTTGTGGCGTTTTATTCATGTGCTTTGTACTGCATTGTGGCGTTTTATTCCTGTGCTTTGTACTACATTGTGGCGTTGTATTCCTGTGCTTTGTACTGCATCGTAGCGTTGTATTCCTGTGCTTTGTACTGCATCGTAGCGTTGTATTCCTGTGCTTTGTACTACATTGTGGTGTTGTATTCCTGTGCTTGTACTGCATCGTAGCGTTGTATTCCTGTGCTTTGTACTGCATTGTGGCGTTGTATTCCTGTGCTTTCTACAGCATTCTGGAGTGTTATTCCTGTGCTTTGTACTGCATTGTGGCGTTGTATTCCTGTGCTTTGTACTGCATTGTGGCGCGTTGTATTCCTGTGCTGTGTACTGCATTGTGGTGTTGTATTCCTGTGCTGTTTTACTGCATTGTGCTGTTTTATTCCTGTGCTGTGTACTGCATTGTGCTGTTTTTTTATTCCTGTGTTGTGTACTGCATTGTGCTGTTTTATTTCTGTGCTTTGTGCTGCGTTGTGGTTTTAATTCCTTGACCAAACTATTTTGTGAGTAGTATTATGTTGTGCTTCTTCTTCCTCTGCCTAAATCTATTTTGTGGTTTGATTTTGGTTTTTATTGCTTTATGCTTGTTCTATATTTTGTTCCATGTTTTATTTCTCTACCAAACTCTGCTGTGTGGTTTTAACTGTGTAGTGTTGTTCCATTCCTATACAAAATGTGTTTTGTGTTTTGTACTGTGTGTTGTTGTTCCATTCCTATACAGATCTGTTTCGTGTTTCGTACTGTTGTGTTGTTCCATTCCTATAAAATCTGTTTTGTGTTTTGTACTGTTGTGTTGTTGTTCCATTCCTATACAGATCTGTTTTGTGTGTTCGTACTATTGTGTTGTTCCATTCGTATACAAAACTGTTTTTGTGTTTTGTACTGTTGTGTTGTTCCATTCCTATAAAAATCTGTTTTGTGTTTTGTGCTGTGTAGTCTGTTTTGTGTTTTGCACTGTGTGTTGTTGTTCCCTCCTATACAAATCTGTTTTGTGTTTTGTACTGCGTTGCGTTGCATTTTTTTTTCTTTACTCCACTAAAGTGTCTTGTGCTTTGTAGCGTGCTTCATAATTCTATTCCACTTCCCAACTGGCTTCGTTATGAATGATCTTGTGATGCATTTTTTTTTTCCTCTAGCAAACTGTTTTATGCTTTGCACTGGCCTGTGTTCCGTTGTTTCTTCCCCTACCATACTGTTTTGTGCATTTTGCTGCATTGTGTCATTTCGTTCCACAACGCAACGGTTGAGTGCATTTTACTTAAGTTCTACTGTGTTGATCATTTGGCCCATCAAACTGTTTTGTGCGCTGCATTGTCTTGAGTTTTGTGGTTTTCTTCCTGTCATCTGAAAGAGACTAACATTTTTTTTTCATCTAATCTCAGGTTTTACAGTGGAAAGACTTCTAACAAAATTTCGGGTGTGTTTTCAGAGGATACATTCTAAAGGGTTGTGTGAATAAATGACTGGTGAGTTGACTTCAACGCGGTGACGGCCCTGATATGGCCCTTGGCGATCAGCCGGGCTATAAGCAACATTACCTTACCTTTTTGCCTGTCATATCGATTTCTGCTTTGCACGGCATTAAGTTGTTTCTTCTCTCTACCAAACTGTTTTGTGCTCTTTGCAGTGTTGTGTTTGCCTCGTTGTCTTTCTCCTCCACACCGTTTCGTGCTTTGAACGGCTATTGTTCTATTCCACACCAAACTGTTTTGTGCTGCTTAGCAGTGTTGTGTTGCCTCGTTGTCTTTCTCTTCCACACTGTTTCGTGCTTTGAACGGCTATTGTTCTATTCCACACCAAACTGTTTTGTGCTCTTTGCAGTGTTGTGTTGCCTCGTTGTCTTTCTCCTCCACACCGTTTTCGTGCTTTAAACGGCTATTGTTCTGCTCCACACCAAACTGTTTTGTGCTCTGTGCTGCACGCTGCTGCACTGTTTTATTTCCCTACCAAACTACTCTGTGCACTATGGTGTAGTGCATTGCATCGTTTTATTCCTCAGCAAATCTGTTTTGTGCTTTTCTGTGTTGCCTTGTATTGCATTGATTTTGTTCCTCTACTAATCTGTTTCGTGTTTTGCATTGTGTTGTGATGTTTTATTGTTTTCTTGCTCAACTGAGGCATTTTGAGCTTTGTACTGCGCGTGTTGTGTTGTGTGTTGCACTGTGTTTTATTCATCTACAGAAAGAAAACAAACAGAACAAAAATGGAAGAGACTGAAAGGAAGGAACAAAATTAATCAAGACAGAAAATGATGAAAGTGTTTGAATGAATCGCATATATACACATATATAGACAACAAACGCAACACACACACACACACACACACACACACACACACACACACACACACACACACACACTCACACACACACACACACACACACACACACACACACACACACACACACACACACACACACACACACACGCACGCACGCACACACACACACACACACACACACACACACACACACACACACGCACGCACGCACGCACGCACGCACACACACAAGCACACACACACACACACAGGCACACATAGGCGCGTGCACACACACACACACACACACACACACACACACACACACACACACACACACACACACACACTTATACACTCTCGCAGACAAGTGATCTAGAAAACCTTACCCCCTCTGACGTGTACAGCCTCACTTTGGGCATATCCCACAATCCTTTGCTGGCGACATCAGGCACCTTTCGAAAACGAGCGAGGTGCACCGCCATGATGTTGGCGAAAGAACCTCCTGTATCAAAACAAGTTTTTTAAGCATGCATTCATGATTTGAGTTTCATTTCTGTTTTCACTCAGTGTGACAAAGTGAGTCTATGTGCTCATCCTGTGTTAGTGGTCATGCGAGAATTATTTGTGTGTGTCTGTGTGTGCATGCGAGAGAGAGAGAGAGAGAGAGAGAGAGAGAGAGAGAGAGAGAGAGAGAGAGAACTCAGAACTCAGCAGTTTAATGTACTTCGGCTTTTGGGCCACAATACAATGCAATCGGGAGGGAGGGGTAGGGGATGATAAATGGATCAAACGGAAGGGGAGGGGGGGGGGGGGGGGCGTCAAAGCAATTATCATAATATTTTCATCTGTAAAGGAAAGCTTGGAATCCAAATAAGAGCACGAACGTATAGACACATTTTATAGACTGCACGATTATCATACAGTTTAACTTGTTACACAACCAATGCCGTTAAGAGTAGTGGCCTCTGAGCAAATTTAAACTACTCAACTGGAGCGAGTTAAACAATATATCAAAATAAATAAATGTAAATATTCAACCTTGAGACGTCATTTTCTTCCTTATATTATTAGCATGAAACACATACATACCTGGACAAATTATGCCTGTGGGTGGCATTATTTACTTTAAGCAAACCAAGGAGTGGTAAAAATGTACAATCTCCCAAAAACTTTATTCTAAGGTCATCATACATGAAGCACTCGAATAAAAAAAAAAAATGGAGTTCATCTTCAATTCTGGTATTACAAAAAGGACATAACCTATCTTGGCTGTTCTTACTGCATGGATGGACATTGTTGTTAAGCGGCAAAGCATTTAATCTTGTTTGTGAAATAGCAACTCGAAAGCAGCATGTATCCGTGTAACTGATATAGTTCTCTTTTTCGAAAATGGTTTTAAAGGATCTGTAACTATCATACCTGTCTCGAACTTTAATGGATCCAGTCCATTCCTGAATAAAGAAATCCGCGAGTCTTTGTTTAAATAGACATTAAACAAAAGCCTTAACATCTCCAACACCTTGCTGCAGCCACACAATGTTAAATCCAGTTTCACATAGAATTTGCCTTATCTCAGAAGCCCAACATGCCTTTCCAGATCTATCTACATCAAGCAACATTAAATGGGTATTATATGGTAATCTATCAGGATTCATTCGTGACAGTTTAAACAAGTATCTAAGGGAATTAGTGAAGGAGTTAATATAGAGTGGGTATCGTCCCAAGTCACCATACACCATTTTATATGGTGTCCTTAGTGGTACTCCCAGAAATCTTTTGCAGGCCATCAAATGTACTTTCTCTATTACCTCTAATCTTTGTAGGCCCCATATTTCAGAAGAATATAACAGAATGGGTTGGATTTCTTACGTCAAGAATTCTTAAAACAATGTGCTTGCATTCATTTCTTTATATTTCTGGAAAACTCGGTTTAACTCCACAAAAGTTTTCTTACCCTTGGTCACAAAATGCTCTGTACCTAATTTAGCACTGATTTTTCTTGTGAAACAGAATCTCAGCTTGCAATAATTATTAACTACTTCTAATCTTAGATCATCTTAGATCAATGAAATACCATCGCTCGCGTTTTCCCAAGAAACCCACCTTTCCTTAACACCATTATCTTTTTTTTTTTTTCAATGTTAACAGTTAACTGCATGTCATCACAACAAGACTTCAATACATTTAAATGGTTTTGTAAGCCCCATGGAGTTGTAGAAATTAGAGCTACATCATCAGCAAAGAGCAAAATAAATATTTCCATAAGGTCTGGCAATAAATGAACGCCATGGCTTCCTCTTTCGCTCATATGATCTGCTAACTAGTTTAATAAATACTGAGAACAATGTAGGGCTCAAAACGCATCCTTGTCTCACACCAATCAGGCATTCAAAGAACTCAGATATATCAGAATTTGTACGGACACATGAAAGTAGGGATTCGTTCATTGCTGTTTAAGACGCAAAAAAAACGTCCCCTTTACTCTTTTACTTCTGATGCATTCAATTAACTTATCGTGTCTGACCGAATCGAAAGCTTTTTTTTTTTAATCCACAAAAGCAACATACAATTTTTCATTTTTTTTTTTTTTTTTGCTCATATACTTCTGAACAATCGCATATACAGACTGAAAATCAGATCAATGGTGGAATAATCTTTTCTGAACCCAGCTTGGCTTTCTGATATTAATTGATTGTTTTCCAACCATGTGTACAATCTCGTGTTCAATATAGAAGTGTAAACATTTGGATAAAATACTTAGTAAAGATATACCTCTGTAACTATCTACATTTTCTAGATCTCCCTTTTATGAATTGGAATTATAACCGCTGTTGACCAAAGACAGACAGACAGACAGACGCAGAGAGAGAGAGAGAGAGAGAGAGAGAGGGGGGGGGGGGGGGGGGGGCTTGTCTATACGGCTTTTTTTTTTCATTTCTCCAATGTCTGCCAGTAAAAACGTTCCTCTTTCTACAAGAAAAGTCAGTATGTTAATACAGCGGAACAAAAATCAAGTACAAAGTGACCAGTGGTGTTCCTCACGGTCGTTTGCTGGGACAAATACCATTTATTTGTTTTAACCGAAGATAAGCCTGAGATGTTGCTATGCTAGCTGATAACACACATTTGCAAACTGCGGATACTACACCTAAAATAGGCAAACTCTTCTTTAAGAATACAAAAAAAGATGAAGGGGTTATATGGACAGAAAACTTTGCAGACCAAATTTGATGGTGAAAATGTAAAAAACTTCAAGCTGGTAAAGATAATCCCAGTTATGCTTATCATACCAACTACCGACTGATTGGAAAATTACAGGAATGATTATACCTTCTACACTTATTTCTGCAATGGAAATTACCCTGTGCATTGGTGATTAAGCATCATAAGAGAAAAAAAAAGTATCGTATCATCTATAAACATTCATGCAAAAGGTTGATAAAGCCTACGACATGATATATGATATGATACATGATACAATATGATACAACACGATACGATACGATACGATATGATACGAAATGATACAATATGATACGATACGATACGATACGATATGATATAATATAATATGATATGATATAAAACCACTGACTTTACCTATTCAATGGCATTTCATGCTTAATAGCAATACATATCAACACGTTTTTTCTTCAAGATCAGACAATTCAATAAAATCCATACAAAGTGAAGGTACTGATAAACATCCAACTAAACAGGTATACAACACACAGATTGGTTGCTTACAGATTTTCTTTTTTCTTTTTCTTTTTTTTTTTTGTGTGTGTGTTGTTTTTTTTGTGTTTGTGTGTGTGTGTGTGTGTGTGTGTGTGCCAACCTTAACAACCTAAGCATTCACAGTGTGGGTTGAATCAAAGGAATAAACTTTTTAGAAAGTCATTTGAAAGCAGGTATTAACAAAAAAAACTTTTTTCAACGCTAGATAAGTTAATTATTTGATAGGAAAATTAAAACAAACCCAGCAGACAAAGGGGACAAATAAATTACAAGACAATTTGTTTGCCCCCTTTTATGGCGGGTTTACTATAAATTTCCTTTAAAAAAATTTTTATTTCCTTCTGCAACCCCCTAATTTTGAAACTAGCGTAAAAAGTTAATTTGCCTTTGGGACAGGAATTAAACACGAACTTCAGCAGTGCTGATAAAAGGGAAATAATCCAGAAACAGACACGTGAAAAGATGCACTAAATTAGAACGTTTGACGCCAGCATGTGATGGTGATAAACATTTGAACACGTGTGTGCTACAAGAAGTGTGTGTGTGATGAACGTCAGATCTCAGCTCTGGCCAGACCTAGGTTGAGTTAGTCACAGCTTTTAATCTTTATGGCCAAGCTGACCACGCGAGGTCTTTTCAGAGCTGTCAGACTCCTAAAAAGAAAATGGTCACATCCTGAAAAGGTCACATGCTGAACAAGGTTACCTCTCTGAGCCAGTTGCTGGTTTTTCTATCTTCTGTACAAAGTCTGTGCCATTGACTATGTGGTGCTCGGTCTGCCCGACTGAAGGTCCCAATACTTGTGTCTATCTACAATCAGATCCTGACAACCGTTCAACCCCCACACACAACAGTCGCCCCACTAGGCCTCGCCGCCACAACAGCAACAGTGAGCTGATGAAGACAGGGCGACCCTGTCGATATATTCTCTAAGTAAGTTTTATTCTGAGTCTTCTTTAACCATTTTTCATTTCTCATGTTGAATCCAGAATCCAGAAACCTATATTCTCATTTATCACACACCACAATTTCATGTAATGTTACACAAGAGGAGAGAGAGAGAGAGAGAAGAGAGAGAGAGAGAGAGAGAGACAGAGACGAGAGACAGAGAGAGAGAGACAGACTGAGAGAGAGAGACAGAAAGGAACAGAGAAGAGACAGAGAGAGAGAGAGAAAGAGGAGAGAGGGAGAGAGAGAGCAGAGACAGAGAAAGAGAGAGGGAGGGACAGTAAGAGAGAGAGTAGAGAGAGACAGAGAGAGAGAGAGAGAGAGAGAGAGAGAGAGAGAGAGAGATGGACTGACATACCTGGACAGAAGATGCCTTCTCCATCAGGGAATCCCACTTTGTCTGGACACAGCTTCCTCATTACGTATTTCTCCATGACAACAAACACAGGGGCCACCCTCATATGTGTCTGTCATTAGAGAGAGAGAGAAAGAGGGAGAGAGAGAGAGAGGGAGGCAGTGGATGGGAGTTGATAATTATTCATTCCATAGACCTAGGCATCCTAAGGATCATGTTATGTGTTTATACACAAACATAAATATTAAATAACACAGAAAGGCATACAAAAATGCGTAAAATACGTTAAATTCGTTTAAGATAGACGGTTAACTAGATGGATGAGAGAGAGGGAGAGAGAGAGAGATAGAGAGAGAGAGAGACGAGAGAGAGAGAGAGAGAGAGAGAAGAGGGGTTAATTAATTCCAATCAAGGCCCTAAGCATCCTATTGCTCGTGCTATATGTGGTACACAGATGCATAAATATTAAAACACACATAAGACATACAAAATGCGTATACTGTAAAATACGGCACTAATTCCTACCCAGAGAGAGAGACAAACAGACAGAAAACAGAGAGAGAGAAGAGACATTAACAGACAGAGAAGAGGGGAGACAAGAGAAAGAGAGAGAGAGAGAGAGAGAGAGAGAGAGAGAGAGAGAGAGAGAGAGAGAGAGAGAGAGAGAGAGAGAGAGAGAGAGAGAGAGAGCGCAAGTGATTTCACATCATCAGCTTCAGTATTGATTTTTAACATTGCAGAGAAAATAACATGGCACCAGCTGCCGTGGCAAAGTGGTTAGTGTCGCGGACTCCCAGCTGGGAAGTCGCGGTTTTCGATTCCCATCGGAGTCATGTGGGATTTTTCTGCCCCGCCCAGACCAGCTCCTACCCAAAGCTGAGTTTGCCACGGACGTAGTTGGGAACAACTGGGACCACACAGTCGAGTTCCATCCACTCAATGTAATGATGCGTCTCTGAGAGTGTTGCTCAAAAATTTTCTGACCAACACTGCAGGTGTCTGTATCTCTCGGGCCTGGTTTACGACGCCGGATATATATTATGAAAAGGAAGCGTAGAGTACAGCCCTGTCATGTAGTCTCAGACCGAAATGGAAATCCGAGCATCATCTTGATCATCCCTCATTCTCATCAATCAGAATGTTTTTTAAAAGTCTCAAATTCTGTGGCCCTTCAAGCCCTGCTCTCATGGTGGTGACCTCAGTTTTTCGATGTCGTCTCCAAGTGGCCTGTGGCCTGGGTTTGGTTCCGACTCGGGGGGTTACCGGGTAATTGGGGCGAGTCCATGGGGTCTGGTCGTTGGACGGGACGTGGTGGCACCGCACTGTATGGGAGAGCTCACTAACGCCGGCTCCCGCGACTACGCAATTATTTGTGGTCAGTAGGGGGCTTAGTACATGGTGTCCTGCGGTATGCTGGA
The DNA here is from genome assembly GCA_016801955.1 of Conus betulinus. NCBI lineage: Eukaryota > Metazoa > Mollusca > Gastropoda > Neogastropoda > Conidae > Conus > Conus betulinus. Next base: position 26,837 of record JADBJO010020610.1, read on the forward strand.
TCGGAACAGGCGCCACTGAATCACCACCGAAGTGACTCAGCAGCATGCAGTGTCTCCTCCGGTGGGTTGCCTTCGGACGACTTGACATGAGTGTTCCCTGTGGATTGCCGGTTGCCCCGGGACTGCTGTGCGGCGGGCCCGCCGGGCCTTGGCTGCTTGTGGATGGGTGTTGGAATGAGCGGCGTAGGGTGCGCTGCCACTGAGGTGGCACAGAAGTTGGGACAGCTCAACCAAAAAAATAGCAAAACAAACAAAAACCCAAACAAAAAAAAAAACATGGCGCTACACTCGTTGTTGTTATTGACAGCTCCGCTATATCCTCAAAGAGTAAAAAACATTATAACACACACACACACACACACACTACACACACACACACACACACACACACCATCAACCACACACACACACACACACACACACACGCACACACGCCAACAATAACAACACACACACACACACCACACACACACACACACCCACACACACACACCACACACACACACATACGCGGTAGTTTAAGAGAGTGCACAGATTGCCGCCAAAGCTAAACGCAGTCTGTCTCTGTCCTTTCATCTAGATGCACTTTCACAGATCCAAAACCCCATACAGCTGGTTCTACTTGCAAAGTTGAGGGCGACTGCAGGCGGATATCTAAAAAATTTGAAAAATTATTGATAAAACTCCCCATAACAAAAGGTTGACAAACGAATCCCAAGACAAAACACGACGCGTTTTCGACCTCTTTGGTCTTCTTCAAGCAAGATACACAACACTCAGTTGCTCTTTTATTTTCGTTGTCCCCAGTGTTGTGTCTCTTGTCTGAAGGAGACCTATGAGGTCGAAACGCGTCGAGTTTCGTCTTGTGATTCGTTTGTCAACGTTTTTCGGCGGGCTTTGTCAATAAATTTTTCAAATTCAAATACAGCTCGTTTGCTCCCCAGACAATGGAATGTTACAAAAAATCTTTTAGTCCGTTTCTGTAAAAAATCTGTTTTCACCATTTTTTCATCATCGTGCCAAAATAAATACTGGATCTCTTTCGTTTCGATCTGGACCCACACACACACAAGCCACACACACACACACACACACACACACCCACAAACACACACACACACACACGAGGACCCCCGCCCAAAACTTCACATGGTCAATCAGACAACCGAGTGCATTAGCTGGCATGGGCGGCGCCCCACGCTGAGGTACGTCGGGTTCGATTCCTTTCACAGTAATGTATTTGTGTGGTTTATCCGTCCCGACCGGCTCCAAACCAGAGTTGAGCTTGCTCTGGCCTCAACTGGGAAGACTGGGACAATACAGTTTGAGTTTCATCCACTTAATGATGGGTTTCAGAGCGATGCTTAAATTTCCTGACCAACACTGCACGTGACCGTATCTCTCAGGCCTGGCTGATGCCGGAATATGTTATGAACGTGAACGTAGATCATAGCTCTGTGATGCTTTTCTCAGACCAGCACGGAGCCTCGCTCAGCATCACCTTCATCCTACATCCTTCTACTGATCGGCATTGACAAGTCTCAAATTTCTGTGTGCATGGCCCTTAAAAAAAAAAATGCCGGACTGCTTATGGTGGCCTGAGGTTCGATTTCTCTCTGCGGTCCCTATGCCCATAGTAGTTGAGAATCCCACCACCGATATTGGACATATTTGGGGAATAGATTCTTTGGACAGTATGTGGCAAGGTGCCTGCCCAGAAAGGACAGGTTCACCCATGCCGGCTCTGCAACTAAGCAGTGACTCTTGTCAGCACAGAGGGCTTAGACCGCGGTAATCCTGTGCATGTTGGATCAGAACAGGCACCACCACTGAACACCGCTGACCTGGCTCGGCAGCAGCGGCAGTGTCTCCTCTGGTGGGTTGGCCCCTAGGACGACTTGACATGGACGCTCCCAGTGGATGGCCTGTGCTTTGTTGTGCATAAAAAGCCATTGAGGTGAGCATTGACCATGAGTGGCATTGGTGTGGTGGGGGGGGGGGGGGGTGGCAATGGGCGGGGTTAGGGGTCTGGGGGGGGTGTCGGGGTGTGGGGGGGGGCTGGGGCGGGGGGGGGGTGGTGGTTGTGGGGGGGGGGGCGGGGGGGGGGGTGGGGTGGGGGGGTGTGGGTGGGGGTTGGGGGGGGCGAGAGTGGAGGTGTGTAGTGGGGGTGTGGGGGGGGGTGGTGGGAGATGGGGGGGTTGTGGGGGGGTGGGGGTGAGGGGGGGGTGGGAGGGGGGGTGGGGGGGTTGTAGGGGTGGTAGGGGGGGGGGGGGGGTAGGGCGTTTGCAATCCATGATGACAACAAAAAAAATACATACATGAAGTCATTCCTTGAGCTATAGTCGATCTTTCAGCTAAGTTTTAGCTAAGAATCAGTTCTGCAGTTTGGGTGATCTTGAGAATAGATCCCGCATCTATATATTCCGTTGATCTGGATCCGCACAATGGATCCACAACAAAAAAAAGTCAGTTAGGTCACACGCCATCTTTCAAAACCAAATTGTGTACAGATCAGGCCAAATGTCAAGTTATTGTCTCACCTTTCCCAGCGCGCACCTTTCAGGGTCATGGCTCTTTCAGCCACATGACCTCATTCATAACTTGTATGTAAAGGTATTGCACAGAAAAATGGAGGCGTGAACTGAATACAGAATCTGGCTACCTTGATAGTATGATTAGAAAACGGTCAATTTTTTCACAAATGGTGAATCTGGGAATTCAATTTAAAAAGAAGAAGAAGAAAGAAGAAGAAGAAGAAGAAGAAGAAAGAAGAAGAAGAAAGAGGAAGAAGAAGAAGAAAAGAAGAAGAAGAAGAGGGAAGAGGAGGAGAGGAAGGAGGAGAAGAAGGAGAAGAAGAAGAAGAAGAAAAGAAGAATAAGAAGAAAAGAAGAAGAAGAAGAAGAAAACGCTCAGTTGGAAATGACAGATAGACTAGAGTTAAGGGTTCCAATATTGTTGGTAAACTCATTATGTTTGTACTGAAACTTTCAGACAAGAGTAGATTTTTAAAGTCGTCACGTAGTTGGTAACATAAACAACTTAGTGCTGAAGCTATGACTAGTACCACAAGCAAGATGTAAATAGCTCCCATGTTTCTTGGTTAACACTCACAAGTTAATGCTCAGGCTGTAAGTGAACAAAGGGTCAACAGTCAATCACCATTTTGGCAGCAATGCTTACAAGTTAGCGCTGCGACTGTCAGTACACAAAGAGTCAAGATCGGCAGTGTTTGTAAGCAGCACTTGCAATTAAATTAAATGGGGGGTCCTGTCAGTTAGCAAAGAGTTAATAGTTGTCATGGTGTTGGCAACGCTCCACAAAGTTAATGTTGAGGCTGGTCGGCCAGCAAAGAGTTAAGGTGGCGTTAGTACCACTCACAAGTTAGTGTTGAGGCCTGTCACGCCATCAAAGGTGTTAATAAGTGTTGCCAGGTTTGTCGTTAGTACCGCTCACAAGTTAGTGTTAAGGCTGTCAGCCAGCAAAGGGTTATAGTCGCCATGTTGTAGTACCTCTCACAATTTAGTGTTGAGGCGTTCGGTCGGCCAGCAAAGGGTTAATAGATTTTCCATGCTGTTACCCGTACCGGTACCGCTCACGACAGTTTGTGTTGAGGCTGGTGTCAGCCAGATCAAGAGGCGATATGTTGCCATGTTTTATGTGTGGTTGGCACTCTACTGCACAAATTAGTTTTAAGACTGTCGGTCGCAGCCCAAGAGAGTTAACAGTTTGCAATGTTGTTTGGTCATGATGCTCAGAACCTAAGGTGTTGTCACCGTCAGTTAGGCAAAGAGTTGAGTCTCGTCATGTTGTTGGTAACAGCAGTGAGGCTAGTGTTGAGGCAGTCAGAGCAAGGAGTTTCAAGCTAAGCACTTTTTGTAGCTGCCATGTTGATGGCAATAAACTCACACTTTGGGAGTTGTGTTGAGACTTTCAGTCCCAGCCACGAGCCCACAAAAGGAATAGAGGGTCGCGAGCCACTGTACAGCTGGTTGGAAGAACCTTGATGAGTTCCTGTGTAGAGAGAAGAAGATTGACTGGTTGAAGGAGTGACTGATTGACTGGTTTACGATTGACTGATTTACTGTTGAAGGATTGACTTATGGGAGGACTGACTGTTTCATATCGCCTTTCATCGTACTACTGCATGTTAAATATAGTAAAGAAACAAATGCTATAAATGAGCAAAATACA
>JADBJO010020611.1:0-31027 GCA_016801955.1 Conus betulinus
TCTTACCCCTCCTGGGGTACAGGACGCCAACCAAGGACCTCCAGGCATCTCTGTCCTGGGCTCTTTTCTCAGCTGGTTCTAAGACATCCCCATGTTCCTGAAGTCTGGTTCCAGTTCTTGCGCCAGGTGTCCTTGGCGGACCTCTTTTTCCATTTTCTTTGGGGTTCCATACTAAGGTTTGTCGGGTGATCTTGCTTGCAGGATTCCACAGTGTATGTCCAATCCAGCCCCATTGTTTCTTGATTTCCTGTTTCCGCGGGCAGCTTGTTTGTTCTCTCGCAGAGCTCGTTGCTGTTGATGGTGTCTGGCCACTGGATGCAGAAAATCTTTGCCCAGGCAGTTGATGAACACCTACACTTCCTTAGTGGCGACGACTTGCATTCACGCGGGCGCTAACATGTGCCTCACCCACACACACACACACACACACACCACTTGACATGTTTGCATGCTCTTACTTCACCTGCAAAGTTTTTGTTTTAAGATATAGCTTGGGAGTTGACTTAAGTGTGGTGATAGCCCTGATATGGCCCTTTGCAGTTTGATGGCTACAAGGATTATTACCTCACTCCTTCTGCCACCCACATAAACATTTTTCATCTGATGCAAGATTTTATGGATGAAAGATTTTAAAGAAGTTTCTGGTGCGGTTTTTAGAAAGTGTATTTCAAACAGATGCGTGAATGTTGAGCGTTTGAGAGTGAGTGAGTGATGCCTTGAGTTGATTTTAACGTGGTGACAGCCCTGATATGGCCCTTTGAGGTCGGCTGGGCTATAAGCAGCATTACCTTACCTTGCTGACTTGAGACACTCCCCCCCCCCCCCCCAATCCAACCTGTCCCCTCGCAAACCAACCCCTTCTCTCCCCCCCCCCCCAAAAAAAAAAAAAAACCCAACCAAACAAAAAAACTCAAAACAAAACAAAACAGCAATGAGGAAATAGGTCAAATCTACCATTTCGTGGGTCGTAGTAAAGTAAGTTATGTGTTAACACCCTCTCCTTATATATGTGTGTATATATATATGTGTGTGTGTATATATATATATATATATATATATATATAAACATTGCATGTATTGTTTACCAGACGAGGACTCTCTGTAGTGTGTACCATGTAGCGTCGACAGCCATGTTAAGGCCCTTTGTGATTGGCTAGGCTGGAAGCAACAAGAATTGAATTGCAAATCATGTGGTGAGCCACACACTGTGAAATATGCTTGTGGAGGGTTGGGGAAAACATTCAACAGGAACTTGTACCAAATCACGTGGTGAGCCACACTCTGTGAAATATGCTTGTTGAGAGGCGGGGAAAGATGTTCAGCATGAACTTGTACTACAGATTCTGTGAACACTTTGTTCTGGTGTGTTTCGCCCCTTTGCAATCTTTCAGTTTTGGAAATGTATTGTTATGCTGAGAAAAATCGTGACGGCTTGCTCACCATGAACTCTAAGCCCGCTCAAGAATCTAAAAACGGATTCACTTCATTGCTTTGATCTTCCATTCACATCGTTCAGTGCGTCGAACCCTACGCCCTCATTCCATCTCCAAGACAAAAACTGCTGATTTGTTGCCAGTGACGGCAACTAAATGAATGGTTAATTATTGAAGTTCCCACAACTTCTAACCTCTCTCATGATATCAATTTACTAATGAGATTTCCGGTCGTCTGTATAGTAAGCTATTTGCTACAGGCTACACTAGGCCACTACAGTATTTTTTTATTTGATATGATTTTTATGGATTTTTTCCCCTTTATTTTCCTTCCTTTCCTATCGTTTTTGATTACAAAAAAAAAAATTGAAAGAATATAGTTTTTTTGAGTGTGAGTGGGTAGGGAACAGGTAAGTATGGAATATATTTTGTGATGTAAGTCTATAGGCGTTCTGTGGTTGGTTTGGTAGTAAACAAAGAGATCAGTGCACATTAAGAACCTAAGATGAAAGTGGTGGTTAATCATTTTTCATGTATCGCCAGAATAAAAAAAAAAATGCAAATTTTTGAGCCCTTCAAAGGGATTTATAAATTCCAACAAAATCATGAAGGCATACTTTCAAAAATCATGGAAGGCAATTTGATTTTTTTTTTGTCCTGCATTTAGTCCTCTGTCCGGTGACGGATCTGATATGGCCCCTTGTGGTCGGCTGGTCTACAAACGACATGAATTACAGTTGTATGGTTTAAAAGGGAGAAAACTCTTCAGGTGCATGCCATCTGATGTGTGACTTTGAAACATGTTTTTCCTTAAACGTGTTTAGATTAACACGACATTCAGCACGAACACGCAGCAGTTTCCATGGAAGTCTTTTTCAGAGATGTCCGCTGGGTGCAGTTTTTAGTTTCTACAAGAGAGATCAGCAAGATAAAAACTGGGTTTTGATGTTTCGTTGCAAGAACTGTGCAGGAAAGGAGTTTGACAGGGTGTCGCTGTTGCATCACTGTGTGGTGGCTGTGCTGTGTATGAATTAAATCTAAATACATGAACTCGGTAGATATTTTTTGTTTGATTTTTTTAAGATTTTTGTAAGACGAATTGCGTCTTGCAGAATAGTGGGTACATGTTGAAGATTGAAACATGTCGCTATCGATTGAAAAAAAAAGTACTTTGAAGTCCTTTTTAAAAAAATGATGATGATAATAAACACTCGAGCTTTCGGTCTTAGACCCTTCATCAGGAAATGCAAAACAGTAATAAACAAGGGAAAAATGTCAAGTGACGAAAAAGAACGAAGGAACAAATGATATCAAAACAGATTGATGTCACAACAGTATTGTGCAACTGTTCCTTCTGGTAGTACTGTATAATGCAAATGTTTGCTACATGTGTTTACGTCTGTTACGTTTCTGCTAACGGTCTCCCTATGAATTCCTTCTCCACCAGCCCCACCCACCCCCATACTTCCCCACTTCCTCCTCTTCCCCAACCCCCACCCACCCCCACCATCACCCCACAACACACATACCCCACACACTTCGCCTCCTTCCCTGCCCCCCTCGCCACCCACCCCACACACACACGCACACACATACTTCCCTCCCCCCCATACAACTAAACCTATCCCCACACCCCTCCTATCACCACATTCCCAGTTCTCTTCTTTATACTGTCCTAATACAAACGGTAATGTGAGGTTCACAGTAAATCACAAGAAGTAGAAAAAAAACAATGAAAAAAAAAAAAGCTGGAATTTTGACAGCAACTGCTATGATACAGCCCTTTGTTCTGGGCCTTGAACAATAATCCTGTTATCTTTTCCCCCCATCCTTGCTTCAGACTCTGGTGTGTATTTGGAAGGTGTGTTTTAGTGAGTTGTGCACATGTTTGGAAGGTGTGTGTGTGTGTGTTCGCAAGGGTGGTACGTGTGTGTGTGTGTGTGAGAGAGAGAGAGAGAGAGAACTACCCTTGATAGTTGACTTTCATGGTGTGGCCTTTTGCAGTTGACTGGGCTATAAGCAACATTATGGCTTCCCTTCCCATCGCTCTGTTCACCCTCCATTTACCCTCAAATCATCCCCTTCCTTGTGTGTAAGAAAATCTGCAAGTACTACCTTCATGAAAATCAAACGCATGTACATTTTCTTTCTTTGGGAGGTATTGTAATGTTCTGCATACATTTTGATGCCGTGTACATCTTACAGGGGTCGAGGTTTTTTGCTTGGCCAGTCTGGAGAGAATGATTGCCTCCCAACCCACCTTTTTTTTTGTTGTTGCAAGCTTGTGAGTTCCTCTGAAGATTCATGTTCAAGATTTTGTAAGACGAATTGTGTCTTACAGAATATTGGGTACGTGTTGAAGATTGAAACGTGTGTCGCAATCGATTGAAAAAAAAAAAGTACTTTGAAGTCCTTTAAAAATAATGATAAATAATAAATACTCGAGCTTTCGGTCTTGGACACTTCATCAGGAAATGCTAAACGGTAATAAACACGGGGAAAAACGTCAAGTGACGAAAAAGAACAAAGGAACAAATGATATCAAAACAGATTGATGTCACAACAGTATTGTGCAACTGTTCCTCTGGTAGCACTGTATAATGCAAATGTTCGCTACATGTGTTACGTCTTGTTACGTTTCTGCTAACGGTCTCCCTATGAATTCCTTCACCAGCCCCACCCACCCCCATACCCCCATACTTCCCCCCTTCCTCCTCTTCCCCAACCCCCCCCCCCCCCCCCCCCCACCCTCACCCCACAACACACATACCCCACACACTTCGCCTCCTTCCCTGCCACCCTGCCCCCCCCCCCCCCCCCCCCCCCCCCCCCCCCCCCACACACACACGCACACACTCCCCACACAACTAAACCTATCCCCACCCCTCCTATCACCACATTCCCAGTTCTCTTCTTTATACTGTCCTAATATAAACGGTAATGTGAGGTTCACAGTAAATCACAAGAAGTAGAAAAAGCAATGAAAAAAAAAAGCTGGAATTTTGACAGCAACTGCTGTGATACGGCCCTTTGTTCTGGGCCTTAATAAATCTGTTATCTTTCCCCCCATCCTTGCTTCAGCCTCTGGTGTGTTTTTGGAAGGTGTGTTTTAGTGAGTTGTGTACATGTTTGGAAGGTGTATATGTGTGTGTTTAGAAGGGGCATGTGTGGGTGGTGGGGGTGTGTGTTCGCAAGGGTGGTACGTGTGTGTGTGTGAGAGAGAATCTACCTTGATAGTTGACTTTGATGGTGTGAAAGTCCTGATATGGCTTTTTGCAGTTGACTGGCCTATAAGCAACATTATGGTTCCCCTTCCCATCATTCTGTTCACCCTCCATTTGCCCTCAAATCATCCCCTTCCTTGTGTGTAAGAAAATCTGCAAGTACTACCTTCATGAAAATCAAACGCATGTACATTTTCTTTCTTTTGGAGGTATTGTAATGTTCTGCATACATTTTGATGCCGTGTACATCTTATAGGGGTCGAGGTTTTTGCTTGGCCAGTCTGGAGAGAATGATTGCCTCCCAACCCCCCACCAACCCACCTTTTTTTCTTTTTCTTTTTTTTTTTTTTTTTTTTTTTTTTGTTTGTTGTTGCAAGCTCGTGAGTTCCTCTGAAGATTCATGTTCACAAAATTGAAGAAAAGTGACAGTAGGAAATGCCATACAGATTGACCAACGTTAGTACTGGTATTTTGTGGTGCTCTGAGCTCTCCCTGATTGCTCCTCGGTTAACCTGTAATTTGGTCAAGTAACCCACATGGTTTTTCATTTCATTCACCGACTCCAACGATCCCGTAGGATGAAATTTTCATGTGGTAATTGGAATTAATGTAAGGTGTTGAACTCGGACGCACAAAAGTGTCTTTATCAATGTTGGTGCCAGCACACATTGTAGCCTAGTGTGCATACATAGTATGTACCTTGGCTGGTGTACAGAAGGGAATGAAAAGAAAGCTAAAAAGAAAGGAAAAGAAAAAAAAAGCACCTGTTATTGGTTCAATTATTAAGCCTGTTAGATTAGGAATTCTCATTAGACCTTGTTGGATTGCTCAGGCATTTTAAAAGAATGTCATTATCATGTCTACAGTAATTATATAAATGGTACTTGAAAGTCAAGCTTCTGCGACCACAAATGGTGTGACTGGACTTGGTTTGACTAGAAGCATGACTTGACTCGTAGCTGCATCCCACCTGATGTGATCTTTGAGTTTCTGAAAGAGATCAACATTTTTCATCTGATCTAAGATTTTACAGAAGAAATGTTTTTAACGAAGTTTCTGGTACGTTTTTAGAAGATGCATTTTACAGAGATGTGAAGTTTTTTTTTTTTTTTTTTTTTGTGACAGACCTGATATGGCCTAAAGTGTTTACCCTACACTTCAAAGGGTGGCTTAGTGTGACATGTCTATCCAGTGTTTTAACTGCTCCTAGTATCGTAACTACTTCTCAGACACACAAACACATGTAGACACACACAGTGCAACTCGCCCTTCAGTAGCCGGGACGGCGGGTGGTGGTCAGTCTGTGACACGCTCTGTCCAGGCCTTTCGCCCGTATCAGAAGGTCAAGCAGCTAATGGTGGAGGTGACCAGGGAAGGCTATAAGGGCCACATCTGGTCCGTCTAGTAGTTGGCAGGGCACGGAGACTGGTTGCAGTCCGCGCCTGGGTTGTCAGTCGGTGTAGTCTCGAGGCGACGCCTCGCGTCACTCGCTGCTTGGCGTAGGGACGGGCGTTGACTCAGGTACTATGTAGAGACTGGTAGGGAATTCTTGATGTGATGTCAGGAGCTCCGCTCTTGAGGTGTTGGCTTGCCGGGGGTCACAAGCCGAATGCTGAGCTAGCTACGTCGTCACCCTGTCGTCTGCTGATAAGTGAACTCTGCTCATGCGAGGTGCACCTTCCGGTTCCGGTTGTGAACCGGGTGTGTATGCGCACTGTGTGCGTCACTACACTCCCCCCGGACTTTATCAAAAAAAGCTTTAGCGAGTGTAGTTTCCTCACAAGAGCCCAGGTCCGGCTGGCATCCGCATGTCTCTTAACAGCTGAAGAGACGCAGAGCATTGTCGGCAGTCAGGTCCAATAGCTCCTCCACGGGCATCGACGGCATTGGTGCAACACACTCGGCCACCTGGAAGAGCTGGTTGGGTGCAGACCACTGGGCCTTTCTGGGGTGGAAATATGGAGCATCTGTCTCCAGCAGGATACGGTCCCGGTCCATCCACCTAGTGCTTTGGCCTGGCCTGGTCCTGGTTAAAGGACCTGGCCAGCCGGGTAAAGCCAAAATGGACGTTGGGGAAGGCCTCCACCCACCGGTCACGGACATTCTCGTCCTCCATGAAGCAGTGCACATATACACGCTGCTCCCGGGGCACTCCTTTCCGGACCAGGCACAGCGTTTGGAGGTGGGCCTCCGCCCCATCATCTCCAGACATCCCTCGGCAATGTAGCACGAGAACATGGTGGGGTGAAACCAAGGGCAGAATCCTGCAGAGATTTACAGCTTGACGGGGACCAGGTCTCAAATGGTATGCTGTGGTCGAGTCCAGTCTCCCCCACAGCAGCCACCCGTGGCGGTGAGACAAGTTCCCGCAGCTTCAAAAGGGCTTGCTCCACATCTCGACCAGCCAGTTCCGCACAATGCTTTGGATGCAGCCCAACCGCTACCACCATATCCTCAGGGTACTGGGCGAGATCCTCGGAGGAGGGGTAGGAGACGGGATCACAGAAGGAGGCACAAGTTCCCACCAACCGGACCCGTTTTTCCATCCTCACAGAGGGTCCCATCCAGCACTGCCTGTAGGTTGGAGTCCAGCGGGAGCCATGGTCTGGATAGTTCTATCCAGGTGGAAATGCGCATCAAATGCCCGCGGGATCTGGGTATCGGGTATCGTGGCTGCTTGGGCAGGCTCAAAGGCCTCCAGCGTTGGATAGTGTTCCCGCCAGTACTCACTCTCCTGGTGGTCCATCCGCGCCACCAGAAGCAGCACCACCCTCCAATGGACTAACACGGCTGGCGATTCTGCCGGGTACAACTGGAAGGTAGTCGGCATCGGCTCCCCAATGTACTGACAAAAAGCTGTCATAGCCTCCTGCTGCCCATCCGAGATGCGTGCATCTTTCAGGGTGGACTGGAGACGCTGCATGTTGAGGAACCGAACCAAGTCCTCCCAGCGACCGGACGACGACATAATCGGCCAGTCCATGGCCTGCAGCAATGCTTTCCTACGCCACTTCAGCACATTTTCTGATGTTGGGGACAGCCGTTCGTCGAAGACTCCAGGGAGGTGATGCATGAAAGCGTGCACCTTCAGGTCCCCTACTGGCTCTTGGCAGCCCGGTACCATACACTCCTCCTCACGAGACTCGACTGGGCGAGTGTGGCTGGCTACAGGGGCGACCTCCCTTGGCTCGATCGAGGAGGGAGTGAAGGTGGCACTGGGAATAGCCTTAGGCTTTTTAGCCCGTCTCCTCCTCCTCCTCCGGGACGAAGCCGAGAGGTGCTCTCCTGCCTCCTCACTCGCAGTTCTCCAGAAAGTACGGGAGGTGAATGCAGGTCCACTTTCTGTTGGGCCAGTTTTGGGAACTTTACCTAGAGCCCCGCGATGTGTTGAGGCTGCCCGTTTGCGAGGCACTCTAGACTTCCGGAGGCCCCCGCTCTGGAATACCACTTCCTGGGAGGAGGCTGTACTTTTGGCCTCAACTCCCATGTCAGACCTTGCCACACTAGGCAGCCGCTCCACGGATGAGGAAGAGCTCTGGACAGTGCATTCTGGTGTTTCCTGGGGAACAGCCTTCATGGGCGACCCCGCGGGGAGAGCAACCCAGGAATACTTCCCCCGTGTCCATCATGCTCAGTATGTCTGAATGCTCATACTCCCCACCCCAGGATGGCTCATCCCTCCTGGAGGCCCGTTCAATATGGCACTCCAAATTGGGGACGGTCAGCAAGCGGATGTCAAGACGGCCTCCCCCCCCAAATTGTTCTGAGGCTGGTTTAGACTTGCCCGGGCGGCCAGACCGCGAAGTGACAGGCGCCACATTTTCTGTTATCCACCGATCACTCCGCAGCTGGTACGTTTGCACCGCTCTGGCAACCTTCAGCCACTTTTTTGAGAAAGGGTCATCCCGCTGCTCGACGACAGCGACCATCCGAAGCAAGCATGTCTCGCGCTCACCCTCGGATGCCTCCTTTGTAAGCCAGAGGTCCTGCACCAACTGATCGGTATGCGGGAACAGCCGACCTGCCGCTGAGAACTTATCAGCGCGCTCCAGGGCATTGGGTTTGCCGGTGGCCAACCTGAAACAGAACTCCTGACTAATAAGTTCACTGCCTGCAAGCTCTGCACTTGTACTTATCAGTATCAAGTGCGTCAGTGGCGGTGACGTTAACACACGATCCATGGTACCACTGCTGGCAGTAGTCGCATTGGATCATGAAACGTCCGCCCCACTGCTTCCTGCAGACACAGTAAACTTCCAGATCCTCATCCTCCGGCACTTCTTCCTGGCCCTTCTGTATTTCCGGCTCAGAGGATCGGCCATCATCCCCAAGCCTTAGGCGTTTAAAGACTCTTTTGTCTCTTTTGCCCTCATTGCCCTCTGTTGCCTTCTTCTGCAGTCATTTACTATAATGCTGGCAATCCTTCTTCAGGTGGCCCTTCTGCTGACAGAAGTAGCATTTCACCCGGGAGTCCTGGGTGGCGGTAGTTGGTTTCTGGGAAGAAGAAGTCTCTTTATTTTCCAACTTCGAGAGCTGCAGCACAAGTCTGTCTATGGCCTTCTGCAGTCTCTCAAATTCTTCCCTGGTGACAGATGAAATTGTACCAACCCGTCCTACCCGAGGATCTTCCAGGGGCCTGCGCCTTCTGTTGCCTGCTGCTTGAGAGATATGCTGGAACTGTTTGATTTTGTTCACAGCTTCCTCAATGGGCTGGGGTTCCTCCATACAGAGAAACTTTCCTGCCTCCTTGTCCAAACTCCCTAGGCAGACTTTGTTAATGACTTCCTCTCTGACATGCTTCTCTCGGGCAGATCATGGTATGCTGACGTTGCTAGCATAAGCACCCAATCGGCCCAACGATTCCCCTGCGTTCTGGTGGGCTTGTTGGAAACGCATCCTGGCAGTCCCCACATATTCCTCGCCCCAAACCAAGCTGCAAGCTTTCCATCAACTGATGGTATGAAAAGTCAATGCACAGCTGTGTAAGTGTAGTGAAGAAATCCAGGGCTTTTTCTTAAAGACACCAACCTACATAGTCCCTACTCTCCATTTCTGACCAGCGGAGAACTACCCGCAACTGTCGGACTTTTGCTGGAAAGACTGCCAATTAGTCTTTCCATCAAAATGTTTTTTTTTGCAGCATCCTGGGGTCTCCTCTTGGTTCAGAGACAGGGGCTACCGCAGGGTCCTCTTCACTACCACCAGATGAGGGAGTCGTATACTCCCCAACCTGAGCTTCACCTCGACGGTAGGGACGATGGTGCTGATCTTCACCTGCCCGGGCATGCCTATAGGTTTGCCTCGGAGGGGAGGGAAGTCTCACCTGGGTCACCACCCGCCGTTGCCACTGTCCATACCTGTCGCCACTCCGTTCGTGATCCCACAGCCCTGGTCGCCCCGGTCATACCTTCAGCTTCTTACATCTTTCTCTGCTGGTGACCTGGATCCAATCAGTCTGGGGGGACCCCATCAGGATCCAGATACCCAGTCACTCCCATAGCGCTCACGGTATCGGCTATCCGGCAAATCCTTTTCGAGGTGTAAATGCCCGGAACCTTTCGTGAATGCTTGCCGTGGGCACAACACAAGGCTCATATGATCCCACAGCTCCATGGCTACTGGAAACTGACAAGGATCCAGAGGCGGACCGCTGGCAAGTACCTCTACCTCCATCCTCTGATCCAAAAACTGGGATATGTCTGTCCACCCATTTTCTGTGCGCAACTGTTACTTTTGGACAGAAAAGCTCTGATTCAATGTGTCGCGAGTCAGACGGGGTTTGGACAAGGCCAAGGACACTTTACGGGGGTATTCGGGAATGGCTGTAATGGTTTGGGGCAACTGGTCTGCCAGTCTCTTTCTTTACGGTGACTACACCAGTCGCCTCCAACCCTTCAGTGGTTCCTTCGTGATCCCCAAAGTTAATGAGCGAGAGGTCTTGACTGGCTTCTCTGTGTAACACGGACATCAAAATGATAAGGTTGGTCTTCCCTCCGTCTTTTATCCTCGCCAACTGGGCAGCCCTCTTAGACCCCAATCCCTGGCAGCATCTGACTGAGCTGCGCTGCAGTGGCTAAGTTAATATTCAAAGCCATTGGAGGAGTGACTGTGTATGCTAGGGTTTCTTTCACTCTAGTATTGGTTTTACCCACCACCTTCTAGTGTTAACTGCAGGGGTGACACAGTAACTAATGGTATGTTGTTTTCTGTGTTAAATTAATGTTTGGTGCTGAGCAGTAACACATTTCGATAACTAGGTCAACACTAGGTCACAGTGAATGCATGCACAACTAAACTGCGGGTAATCCCACTCATGACACCATTAAAGTGTTTACCCTACACTTTAGAAGGGTGGCTTAGTGTGACATGTCTATGCAGTGTTTTAACTGTTCCTAGTATCGTAACTACTACTTAGACACACAAACACATGCACACGCACACAGTGCAACTCTCCCTTAGTAGCTGGGATGGCGAGTGGTGGTCAGTCTGTGACATGCTCTATCCACGCCGTTCATCTGTGTCAGAGGGTCAAGCAGCTAGTGGTGTGACCAAGGGAAGGCTATGAATGTCACGTCTGGTCTGTCAGGTAGTTGGCTGGGCGCGGAGACTGGTTGCAGTCCGCACCCGGGTCACAGTTGGTATCATCTCAGGACGACACCTCGCGTCACTCACTGCTTGGCGTAGGGACGGGCTTTGGCTTGGGTAGACAGTAGAGGCTGGTGTGGACTTCTATGTGGGGAGCTGGACTTCAGGTGATGTGGACTCGCCGGGGTTGCAAGTCGAATGCCCAGCTTAGTCGTCACCCCCCCGTCGTCTGCTGATAAGCGAGTTCTGCTCATGCGAGGTGCACCTTCCAGTTCCGTTAGTGAACCAGGTGCGTATGTGCACTGCGTGCCTCACTATAGCCCTGATAAGCCCTTTGCGGTCAGCTGGACTATAAGCAACATTATTTTATCTGTGAAGCCTAAGAGTTTGGCTGGTATTTTCATTTCTTCAGTAGTACACAATTGTTAATGTCGATGAAGCAATTTTCATTTCTTCAGTGGTGTGGATATGTTGATACCGATGAAACCAAAGAATTTGGCTGTTATTTTCATTTCTTCAGTAGTGTACAACTGTTAATGGACTTTTTTTTTTTTTTTTTTTTTTTTTTTTGCAGGAGGTGCATTTTTGTTTTGAATTGTTCTGAATTCATATTCTCAACCAGTGTTTCTCATTGCAGGATGCATCATTTTGAAAGGGGCTGAAACATGAAGCCGCATCTTTTCAGTTTTTCACTTTGTTTACTTTAGCTTGGGGGGGGGGGGGGGGGGCGCGGAGCAGAGCAGAGAGCAGGGAGCCCACACCAAGTGCTGGTCTCTTAAAGGAGGGATCAGATGGCCTTCTATACCCCATACACACCCCAATATATCTATCCCCTCGCTGAGAAGTGGGTTTTTTCTTCTACCCCTTCAGCCCAATCTGTACCTCCTCCCTCCCACCTGTACATTTCCTCCCTGCAATCTGCTGCTCGAGGGAACTGTTATTGGAGGTATGGCTTGGGGAGATGTCTCTCTGCTTGGAATTGGCCAGGAGTTTGTCTGCTGGTGTGTCTGCAGTGCTGTCAGAGTCCCAGTGTGACTTTGACTTCTCATTTGGGTTTGTGTAGTCTGTAGCTTTGTCAGCCAGCTGCTGATGATGTACCCAATTCTACTTGGGCAGCAACCAGGTGTTCTGTTTCTAACCTGTGGGACCAGTGTCTAGGAGGAACAACATGATTGTGCTGCTGATGTACCCAATTCTACTTGGGGCAGCAACCAGGTGTTCTATTTCTAACCTATGGGACCAGTGTCTAGTAGGAACAACATGATCATGCTGCTGATGTACCCGATTCTACTCGGGCAGCAACCAGGTGTACGAACTTATGGGTCCAGCATTATCATGCTCCTGATCTATCAAATTCTAGTAGGGCAGCAACCAGGGTGTTCTAACCTGTGGGACAATTCTATAGGTGGAACAACATTGTCATGTCCCAGTCCCCAAGCTCGCTAAGTATGTGTGGGACATGTGGCCATCTCAGCCTGACAGGTTTTGGTGCAGGACTGTTGAAAAGTACACCAGCAGCAGAGTGAGCAGGGGGACATGTGGACGTCTCAACCTGACAGGACTGTTGAAAAGTACAACCAGTCGCAGATACAGGGGACATGTGGCCATCTCGGCCTTACAGGACTGTTTGAAAAGTCCACCAGTAGCAAGTGCAGGGTGAACAGCCTGCCTCCTCGGTTTGTGAAGACAACCACTGCACTGTGCCAGATGGTAACACTGTTGACATGTTTTTGTGGATAGAGGGAAGGAAGGAGATGGGGGAAGGAGGGTGGCATGGTCAACAAGGCTGTTACATCTTGGGGATATGAGCAGGTCGTGCAGTTTCAGCGGCGGGAGGGCAAGGTGCATGTGTGTGTGCGCGTTTGTGTGCAAGTGTCTTGTGTATGCATGAGCAAGAGTGTTTTCCTTATTGGTTCCAGATAAACTAGTCGGCAACACGCACAACACACACACACAAACAATGGCAGAGGGACAAGGTGGAAAGCATGTAATCAGAGTTGGAGGTAGGAAGGAGTGACCAGGAGTGGCCAAGATTCATGGCAAGGGCTGCGAGATGGGAAGGGGAAGCAGTCGGGGGGGGGGGGGGGGGGGGGGGGGACTCCTTGCAATTTTCTGTGCAGGTGTCTCTCAAGATATCTGAAGAATCTGATTTGCCGTTGGGAGTCTTGACTGCAAAGGTGAGTGTGATTATATGTCGCATTGTGAGTATTGTCATCTAATGTGATTATATTTGTTTCTGTCACATTGTGTGATTGTCATATAAATGATGATTATATTTGCATTTACAGTTTGTAACATTGTCATATAACATTGATACCTTTGTTTTTGTTGCAGGGTGGGAGCAGAAAATCATAGCCATATGCAAGGCCGGTGGTTCCAGTGGCCGATTTTAGAGGTCCCCATGGGGTGCAGGGGTCAACGCCCTGCTATGGGGTTTATACTCCTTTGGGGCTGAACATTGGGGTGCCATATTGAAAGGAGGGGGGGGGGGGTTTCCATTACAGGGGTGGGAGGGGAAAATCATAGCCATATTGAAAAGGCCGGCGGTTTCCCGATTTTAGGTCCTTGGGGGGGGGGGGGGGGGGGGGGGGGGGGGGGGGGGCGGCGGCGTTTCCCCCAGACGACTGAAAAAAATTTGTCTTGCCAAGACACTTTTTTTGTGGCCTCTACTTGTAAAAAGGGGAAAAAAAACGGTTAATAATTAATGGTCGGTACAAAAAGACTCCAAATACGACTTGCAGTTAAAATATCGGGAATTGTTATGCCAAGTACTTACAATAATCTTAAATTCAGTAACCATCAAAACAAAATGAGATGCAATGCATAGATATTACTCACCGGTGATTTTAATATAGAAAATAGTGGACAAATTTCGATCACTTAATCATAAGTTCAAGATTGAGGATTTTTGCTTTTAGTCTTGTGTGGCTTAAATTCAGCAGACGGTCGATGTCTGCTCTAGCACTGGATTGGAACAAACAGAGAGCAAAATCAAAAGCTGCAGTGGGCCAAGTCTTACAATAGAAATCAGTGGCTGGTGATACTGCAGCATCTGAAAAATTGAAGTCGATGGTTAGAGTGGATGATTCTTGAAGCAATAAGTCGGTAACCCCAACTGAACAAATCTTGAAGAAAATTAGTGGCTGCAATGAGTGAACTTGAAAAAGGTCTGTCGGCTAAAGCAGCAAGGTGAGTGTGGAACTGGACATTAGTGGCCGCAGTGAGGTAAATCCGTGCGGTCAGCTTTTCAATTTGAGACTACAGTGGGGCAATTCTTGGAAACAGAAATCAGTGGGATCATTTTTTTTTTTTTTTTTTTTAAACCACATTGAGGAGAGTCTTGAAAAAGAAGTCGGTGACTGCAGGAAGGCCAGTCTTTAAAATGAAAATCGGTGTTGGCAGAGGGGCAGGTCTTAAAACTCGAAGCTACAGAGGGTTTAAGAGTTCTGAAAATGGAAATTCATAACAGCAGAGAGACAAGTCTTGGAAATGAGTGACAGTTTGTTCCTTAATTTGTTTGTTTTTACTACTTTGCAAAAGAAGCTTCATATGTCTGTGGGAGCGGCTGTCTGTTTCATTGGCTGACTGTTTTGGGAGACAAATTACAAAATGGGCTGCCGAACTTGTTCTGGCATGTCCTTTCCAAAAACATGGTTCCAACTCACAGTATACACCAAGCTGCGCCCCACTTCATTTGCTTTCCGTAGCCTTTTTTCAGAACAGACGATTTAATTCATCCATCTCATCCGTCCGTCCATTTCATTTCTCAGCTTGTTTCTTCAGGTCATTGTCGATCTTCCGTGCCTCTGCTTCATCGTTGTCAGCTCCATTTTTAACAAATATGAAGCTCGATGATATGGGTCTTCATGCATTGAAAACAAGATGGCGGATTTCAAATACTAGTGGCGTGAAAATCTGAACCAGAACACGGACAACACACACTAGGGGAAAGAAAAAAGGGGAAATTTGACAAAAAAAAATATACGGAATTCCATATTAATATGGAAGTCTCTCCTACCCCTGACATCGTGTGATTGTCATATATAATGTTGACTCTGTATTTGCCTCTGTCATATTGTGTGATTTGTCATATATGTGATTTTATGTATGTTTTCAGTGTCATATTGTGTGATTGTCATATGATGTGATTATATTATTTCTGTCTGTCATATTGTGTGATTGTCATATGATGTGATTATATTTGTTTCTGTCTGTCATATTGTGTGATTGTCATATGATGTGATTATATTTGTTTCTGTCTGTTCATATTGTGTGATTATCATATAATGTGATTATATTTGTTCAGTTTGTAACATTGTGATTGCCAAATCAATGTGATTATATTTCAGTTTGTCAGATAAAACCGTTTTGATACCAAAGTATCAGCTTTCATAATGCAGTGTGGTATATGGTTATATTTGTGTTCAGTCTCTTGGATATAAAAGTCATAACGATACGAAAATCCGCTTTTATAATGCAGCAGGAAGGGGGGCGGGGGAGGGGAGTGGGCAAGGAAGAAGTGGATGGGTGGGAGGGAGAGGTTGGGGGGTTGGGAGGGGGGGAATATATTTATGTGGGTATGATATTTTACAGGGATATTGATGTGTTAAACTTTTTTTTTTGTTTGTTTTTTTTTTTTGGCAGGTGGCTGAAAGACGCAATCATTGGGAGGCAGGATGTGTGGGCGCGTATAGAGGTGGATGTGTTTTCTCTGTGTGTGTGTGTGTGTGTTGTTATGTCATGGTTCAGGTGATCGTATTTTCAGGTGCCTGTGCATGTGTTTGTCATATTTGATTAATTTTCTAAGATTTTACGGAAGAAAGATCTTTAACAAAGTTTCTGGTGCGTTTTTAGGTGTATTTTCAAAGAGATGTGTGGATTGTGTTTTTTTTTTTTTTTTCAATGACTTGAGTTGACTTCAACATGGTGACAGTCCTGGTATGGTGTGTGGGTCAGTCGGCTGGGCTATTAGCAAACATTACATTACCTTGCCTCAAGTATAAAGTTTGTGTGCATGTGTGTGTTTCGTCATATTCAATGATCATATTTCAGGTGTGAAGTTATGGTGTGTGTCGTATGTCCTATTCAGTGATTATATTTCAGGTATGGAGTTATGTGTGTGTGTGTGTATTCATTGTGATGTGTCGCATTGTATGTTTTTTTCAGGGCATAATGGTTGACGGCAACAATATCCTCGGGGGCCCCAAGCATGAAAGAACAAGTGGGAAGGAGGCAAGTTAGAAATGGATAGTGGGGGGAAGGGGACCGGTAGGTTTGATGCTTGTAGGGTGAGGTTAGGGGGTGGTTTGGTGCTGGAGGGGGGGGGGGGGGAGGGAATGGTTGTCATTTGCAGGAATAACGGAAACTTGATGTGTAAACTTGTTTTTACTGTGTAGGTATTTAGAGACCGCTAAAGAGGCTTATGAATGGGCCCATAGAGTTTTACAGTCCCAAACTTGTGTTACAGAGTTGACGTTCCAGCGGCCAGACATTGCACTACAACACAGAAAAAGGGACACTGGGCCGACGCATCCAAGCAGGGAAACACGTTTGTTTGCATCAGATCAAAACTGAAGGTATTTTCAGGGTAGTCCAGGTGAGGCCAATCGAGCATCACCTCCGTGTCGTAATTAAAAAACATGGCAGCTGGTCTGTTGCTTGCCTTTGCCCTGCTGTTTTCAGCGTTATCATAAGTTTGGCTCTCGTGTTTATGCGAGGCTACAAGCCTGCTCATCACATGATGTGAAGTAGTAATTGTTAGGACAAACGTCCAGTGGCGTATTGACCGCAGTAATCATTTTTGTTTGGAATCGTACATGAATGTTTAATAGTGGAGTAAACATTGGAAGGGATTATTGTGGGGGCCTCTTGTGTATGTGTGCAACTTTCAAGGTCAAGAATGTGTGTCAAGGGGGCTCTGATTGGGGACACGGGTCAAGGAGGAAGGGCTCTGGGGGGGGGGGGGGGGGGGGGGGGGGGGGGGGGGGGGGGGGGGACGCCTTTTGCTTGGGGATTCGGGATGGGATGGCTATGAAATAAATTCACAGTGGTATTATTGTGGATTCAAATAATAACTCCTTTTGTTGAGTATGTAGAGCTGAAGTAATGTCTGTGGTGTGTGTGTGCGTCTTACTGTTAGTTGATTATTTTTGTTTGGGAGTCTGGATATGAAGTGAGTATGTAGAGCCGAGTGAGTGATGAGTGTGTCTGTATATTGTCTATTGTGAAATGATTATTTTTCTTCGGGAGGTCTGGACATGAAACGGGTATGTAGGGCTGAAATGATGGGTGTGTGTGTGTTGTCATATTGTGAAATGATTATTTTTCTTTGGGAGGTCTGGACATGAAGCAGGTTGTAGAGCTGGAGAAATGGGTGTGTCTGTGTGTGTTGTGTTGTATTGTGAAATGATGATTTTTCTTGGGAGGTCTTGTTATGAAAGGAGGATATATGAAACAAGGATGTGGGGCTGAAGTGATGGGTGTATCTGTGTGTATGTTGTATTGTAAAACACGTCCTTGCAGAGTGCTGGGTCTTGCATGTCAACATGGACGTTTTCACAGCAGATTCCGTAAAGCTTGTTCAGAGACGGCTCACCTGATGTGCTTTCTGAGTTTCTGAAAGACATGTTTCATGTAAGATGCTACGGAGAAAGATGATCTTGAAAATTCTGGATCGTTATTTTGAAATGTTTTTAATAAGATTTGTACGTGTATATGTGTGCAAGTGTTCAGTCTGACTTGAGTTGATTGCAGTGAGGCAACAGCCCTGACAAAGCTCTTTGCTGTCAACAGAGCTGTACATGATATTCTCTATGGGGATCATGTGTCGATTAATTTTTTGTGTAGGTATTTGAAGACTGCTGAAGAGGCTTATGAATTGGTTGAATTGGATTTATATTCCCAAACTTGTGTTTACAGGGTTGACATTCCAACAGCCAGACTGTTATAATGCTGAAGAGGACTAGGGGATCTGGGTTGTTACATCTCGGGAGGAACTTTGGCAAGTACATCAGAGCAGAACTAAATTCAGCGTCACGCTGCCATGTACATAAAGAATTATAACTACAGTCTTCCAATTTTGCTCAGTTTTTTCCCACCTAAGTTGACTACATTATTTTGGTGTATCCTTGCTGGGAGGCTACAAGTCGGCCTATCAGTGATATGAATGTAATAATTATAAAGGCAATTCTGTTGAGTGTGGACTACAATAAATCAATAATCCTGTATGTGTTCAGTCAAGGGAAGGGGGAGTGGGAGCAGGGAGAGGTGGGGAGGAAAAAGTGGGTGGGTGGTAGAAATGGGAGGGATAGTGATAACCGTATTGACAGGGATACTTTGGTGGGATTTGTGGTTGACTCGGTGTCTAAAGATGGCTGGAGACTTTTAAAACCATTGGGAAGGCTGGATTCAGGGTGAGAGTGTAGAGCTCAATGAGAATGTGTGTGTGTGGTCATATTGTGTAAATGGATGTATGTTTTTTTTTTTTGTTTTTTTTTAATGGTTGATGGCAGAAGACGTCCATCCTTCATGGCATAAACGTGAAAGAGCTGGAAGAATGGTCACAGTAGGAGACAAGAAGTTGACAGAAGGATGTGGGGGGATGTGAGAAGTGGGACGGGGCCTGTGCTTCACTTACAGGACTAAGAACATGGGTTAATGTGTGAATGTTTCTGCATGAATTGGCCAAGTGATACACAGGCCTGAACTCAACTGCGTTTACAGACTCTGGAGTTTCAATGGCCAACATTGCAGTATAACGCAGCAAAGGACTGGGATCTGGGTTAGTATATCTCGGGAGGAACTTGGTAAGTGCAGCAGAGCTTTTTTCTCTTTATTACGTAAAAGTTTATTTTTCAGCGTATCTAACCAGTCCAGTCCAGCGGCGCACTACAATGCAATGGAATCGTCATGGCAGCTAGCTGTCGCTCGGTTTTGCCTTCGGAGTTGTTCTAAGATTGTTTGGGTGTTATGTTGCTGGGTGGGAAAATCTGCCTAGTACCGATATGAACATAATTACTAGGACGATCTATTGTATATCTTGACTGTAGTTTTCATTATGGAATTGATGATAATTTTTCAGATGTCAAAACAAATACCTTTAAAATAATTGTGGGGTAAGAATGAAGTGTCTGGAATGTCATTTTTTGGTTTGGATGCAGTAGCATATGTATTCCTCTCAACTGTCAGAAATTCTGCTCAATTTTCAAAAACATTCCTCTCGAGTTTAACTGTCATTCTGCTCAATTTTAAAAAATATTTCTCTCGAGTTTTCAGAGGTGAGCAGCTCTAGTCTGCAGTTGTAAACGTCCTGGTTTTCTCGTTTGCGTTGTCCATCTGGAGGTCACAACTTTGCTGTGGTCAGAGGGCTTGCGTGGTCCAATGATCCCTTACGGGGGCATTAATACTCGACTAGATGGCTAGTTCTTGTTAACGCTTCTAGGTCTGTATAGCAAGTTGCCGACTGGCCTAAGCATTACGTGGTAGGAATTGATGCCCCTGGTAGGGCCTCCCATGTCAGAAAAGTTTAGAGTGAGGGCCCTGACACAATAGTAACCCACCTTTTACCTTTTCTTCTGCCTTTTTACTTAGTTGGACTGTGGTTGTGCTGTGTATGGCTCTGTAAGACCCTCTTACCTGAAACTCGGACCCTATTCACCATCAAGGGCCTTTGGAGCATTCCACACCACCCTGTGGACAGTCTGTGCACAGAGGCAGGTGAACCATCGCTATCCAACCACAAGCTGAAACTGTCATTGAACTACAATCTTGGACTGTTCTCTGAACCGAAAAAACCTGCTGCCTATGAATTTGTTTTTAACCCTCGGGTTTCAAAGTGAATTTTTAAAAAAAATCCCAACTGTATTCCTCCATTTGGTCTTGGTATGCAGCCTTCTGCATAGAATGCAGGTCTTGATCCAGGAGCTGTGTCTGACTTCTCCAAGTTTCCAGATAACCCTCTGTGAACCTTTTTCACACCACAAATTCACTTTGATCTTGCAGCTTTTTTGCAAAGAATCCACCAGCCCTCTCGCATACAAGGCATTGTTTGCTGATCTCTGTTCAAAATTCCCGTTCTTCCAGAAAATGTTCACGGACAGTTCCAAGTCTGAAGATGGAGTGTCCTATGCAGTTTATTGCCCTGGTGGTGCTTACCAAAATATATTAGAACATATTCCATCAGATGCTTCTGTTTACTCTGCTGAACTTAAAGCCCTGGTTCTAGCATTGAAGATAATCTCTCAGCCCCCAAACAGGAACTTTTCTGATTTTGTCCAAGTAGTTGCCAGTTTCGGAGGCGATAGCGGGCCGTAACCTCCATCATCCTGAACTTCCACACTTTAAAAAAAAAATTTTTTGCCATGTTGAAAACGGAAGGTCACAACATTGTTTTAGCTTGGGTTCACGGTCATGTGGCATCAGAGGGAATGAAATGGCCAATCGTTTGGCCAAGAATGCCTCAACAGGGGGAAACCATCTAACATATCCATCTCCTACACGGATCAAAACCAAAAGTTAATGTTTATGTCAGAGACCTCTGGCAGAAGGACTAGAATACACAGATGGATAAACAAACTCTTTCAGATCCGTCCAAACCTAAAATAGTTCATCTCATCCATGTCTGGTGGCCACAAAGAAGAAAGAGTTCTATGCCGGCTGCACATTGGCCATTCATGTTTTACTCGTTCACACCTTTTAAAGAGTGAAGAAGCTCCATGGTGCATTCCATGTCATGTGCCACTCAGGTGAAACATTCTTTTAGAATGTTGGAACTTGCATGTGAGACGCAAACATTTTGCAGATTCCATACAAACCTTGTTCAGAGATGTTTCGCCTGATGTGATATTTGAATTCCTGAAAGAAATTAACATTTTTCATCAGATCTGAGATTTTATAGTGGAAAGATTTTTAACAGAATTTTGGGTATTTTTAGATGTATTTTAGAGTTGTGTGTGGATAACTTGCGAGTTGACTTCAGTGCTGTGACAGCTCTGATATTGCCCTTTGCGGTTGGCTGGGCTATAAACATCATTACCTTACTTTGTTTTGTGTACTGTATTTATTCTTGATATGATCAGGGAAAGACTTGCTGCACATGACCGATACAGGCCTAATGCAGCATGCAAGTTCCTTCTACAGGTCAGACCCTACTTTCAAACGTGCACGTAGAATTGCGGCAAGATGACAGCCCCAATATGGCCATTTGTGGTTGTGCTGTAAGCAATATGAATCACTGTATTGTAAGAGAGCTGGTCAAACAGTAACTTTTTTCTTTTTTTTTTTCCACAACACAGGAATGCTGCAGGTACGTGAACCAAAAACCTCAGGTGTGAATAGGGCCACAGATCAGTCTTGCATATTTAGTTCTAAGTAAGTTATGTATTAAATGCTGAGCTCCAAGTAAGTGATGTACGGTAAATGATGTATTACATGTTGAGTTTTAAATAAGTGATCTGTTACATGCCGAGTTCAAGTGGCTGCAGATTTGGTTATTCATACGATTTTGCACATGTTGGGTGAAACAAATGGGATGAACTAAAAAGAAGTGTGCTGGGGGAGGAGATGAAACAAAGTTGAGCGGCAGTTGAACTCCATTTGACCATGGTGGTGTCTTGACCATAGAGCGACAACTCTTCCTAAATCACGCACATGAAGTTGGCCGACTGTGCCTTCTTAAAATGCCGATATGGAGGAAAAGTACAGGTGCAAAACAGTGTAAAAAATTCTGGCCTTACAGCATGGATTTAGTGTCAAAGTTGCGCTGATGAATTATGTTTTCAAGTAAAATTTAATGGTTTTTAGAGAAACCCATTTTTGATGTAGACCCTGCAAGATCGGCTATGAATCTACCCTCTCATGTTGATGGCAGATTGAAGTGACCACACACAAACATGCATTTTTGTTGCTTAACAGTACACTGTGGGATAGATCTGATTAGAATGTGTATGTGCATGAATGTGTACAGTTTCATTTTCTGTTTCATAGTCTGTTACTGTCAGACGGTCGATCTTTAAGACTGCAAAACTACCATTGCCAGGACCTTGTAGTACAGAAAGGCAAACGCTGATGAAATGGGGGGGGGGGGGGGGGACAGAACTGCTTCAAAGTAACTAGCCAACCCAAGTCGGATTAGAACACTGAACTGAACAACTTTTCTTTCACTTGCATTCAGCTTTGTGTGTGTGTGTGTGTGTCGGTGAGGTTGAAGCAGAACTATATTTCAAAGCAAACAAACCTATTATATTGGAACACTGATGAGTGAAATTGTTTTGTCTTTCACTTGCATCCAGATTTTTCTTCTTTTTTTTTGTTATTTCATTTTTGCTTTTAGCTCCAAGTTGCCTCGAAATATTAACAAAGTTTTGTGTTTCTTCCAGGGTAGCTGCTGACGGCTCTTTACAAGTGAAAATGCAATATTTGGACCACTGCCTGTTTCAAACAAATTACATTGTTAATGCAATAAAATGATTTTTTTGTTGAGGTGGTACAAATGACATTGTTAATGCTATGAATAAACATGGTTTTGTTGCGATTGTACAAATAAACATAATGCAATGAAATAACATGGTTTTGTAAAAAAAAAAAAAAATTAATAATATAATGAAATAAACTTTTTGTTGTGGTGGTTCAATGGTTTTTAAAAGTTTGTATCTCTCAATGTGTCTGTCTCTGTTACAGTTCTTCTGTCTCGCTCTTTCTGCCTGTCTGTCTCTGCCTCTCCCTCTCTGTGTCTCTGTTCCTCTCGTTCCCTACCTCTCCCTCCATACTGTTCCAGTCTGTCAAGTTTTACCTCCCTTGGGTTGCCCTTGGTGTTTGCTCTTAATCACTCCACTATATTGTCCACCACCACCTGTGCCTCCAATGTCCACCAAATGTGCACACGCGAATGCATATGCAGACACACTGAAAACAAAATCTTGAATGAACGAAACAAAATCTTGTTGGAATGTAGTTAATGGCATGTTGATTTAAAGATCTGTTTACTCATATGTAAATGTTAAGGTGTAGTTTTGTACTTGCTGTATTAAACCAGCTGTATTATTTGTGGTTTACCACGGAAAGACTGTTCTAACTTGCACACGCAAAATATGCTTGGGGGAAAGGGGGGGGGGGGGGGGGGAGAAGGGCCCCTGCAAAGAGTGCTGTGTATGATGCAGTTGTGTACGTTCCCTTTCATTTAAATGTAGAAAATTTGCTCAGTGTATTTGAAAAGTACAGCACTTCTAGGACTGTGACAAACAAGGTCTTGATTTTTTATTATCCCAGTACAAAGCCACACCCTTGCCATCATCGTTGGTCTCATCTCATTCCGGCCATTTCACGCATCTTTATTATGTTCGTTCACCTCGTCTATTCGAGCCATTTAACACATGGTCACACTCTTGTCAAGTTCGCTGGTCTTGCCTCATTCCAGCCATTCAAGACGTTGCCACACTCTTTAAAGGTTAGTTGGCTGCGTGTCTAATGGCTGGAATGAGCCAAGGCCAATGATTACCGATTTCGTTTGGCCTTGTCTTGGTCTGGCCAATTGACACAGTCACACGAAGTTCATTGGCCCAATTTCGGCCATTTAACACGGACACTCTTACCAGCTTTGTTGGTCTTGCCTCATTTTGGCCATTTAACACATAGCCATTCTTACCAGGTTCGTTGGCCTTGCCTCCTCCTGTTTGATGCGTAGCCACTCTTGCCAAATTCATTGTCCTTGCTTAATTCCGGCCATTTAACACAGCCACTCTTACCAAATTTGTTGGCCTTGCCTCATTCCATCCATTTAACACATACCTACTCTCTTACCAGGTTCGTTGGTCTTGACTCATTCCGGCCATTTAACATGCCACTCTTGCCAGGTTTATTGGCTTTGCCTCATTCCAGCCATTTGACACATGGCCACTCTTTTACCAGGTTGATTAGTCTTGCCTCATTCCAGCCATATAACACATTGCCACTCTCTTACCAGGTTCGTTGGTCTTGCCTCATTGTGGCCATTTGACACATAGCCACACTATTACCAAATCTGTTGGCCTTGCCTCATTCCAGCCATTTGACACATAGCCACACTATTACCAAATGCGTTGGCCTTGCCTCATTCCGGCCATTTGACACAGTCGCACTCTTACCAAATGCGTTGGCCTTGCCTCATTCCAGCCATTTTGGCACAGCCACTCTCTTACCAGGTTCGTTGGCCTTGCCTCATTCCGCCATTTGATACAGCCACACTATTACCAGGTTCGTTGGCCTTGCCTTACTCTGGCCGTTTGATACATAGCCACACTCTTGCCAGGTTCATTGGCCTTGCCTTATTCTGGCCATTTGATACAGCCACACTCTTGCCAGGTTCATTGGCCTTGCCTTATTCTGGCCATTTGATACATAGCCCACACTATTACCAAATTCATTGGCCTTGCCTCATTCTGGCCATTTGACACATAGCCACTCTCTTACCAGGTTCGTTGGCCTTGCCTCATTCTGGCCATTTGACACATAGCCACTCTCTTACCAGGTTCGTTGGCCTTGCCTCATTCTAGCCATTTGATACAGCCACACTCTTGCCAGGTTCATTGGCCTTGCCTCATTCCGGCCATTTGATACAGCCACACTCTTGCCAGGCTCATTGGCCTTGCCTCATTCTGGCCATTTGATACAGTCACACTCTTGCCAGGTTCATTGGCCTTGCCTCATTCCGGCCATTTGATAACGGCCACTCGCTTACCAGCTTCATTGGCCTAGCCTCATTCCAGCCATTTGATACAGACTATTACCAGGTTCGTTGGCCTTGCCTTATTATGGCCATTTGACATAGCCACATTATTACCAAATTTGTTGGCCTTGCCTCATTCCAGCCATTTGACACATAGCCACACTATTGCCAAATTCATTGGCCTTGCCTCATCCAGCCATTTGACACATAGACATACTATTACCAAGTTCAATGACCTTGTCGCATTCCGGCCATTTGACACACAACCACACTCTTGCTAGCTTCATTGGCCTTGCTCTACATGGCTGTCCGGTACATAGCCACACCCCTCATTCCAGCCATTTGACACATAGACATACTATTACCAAGTTCAATGACCTTGTCGCATTCCGGCCATTTGACACACAACCACACTCTTGCTAGCTTCATTGGCCTTGCTCTACATGGCTGTCCGGTACATAGCCACACCCCTGCTGACGCGATCTTTGAGTTCTTGAAAGAGGTTAACATTTTTCATCGGATCTGAGATTTTACAGTGGAAAGATTTTAACAAAGTTTTGGGATGAGATTTTAGACGATGTCTTTTAAAGAATTGTGTGGATGAATGACCTGTGAGTTGATTTTAACGTGGTGACAGCCCTGATATGGCCCTTTGCGGTCGGCTGGGCTATAAGCAACATTATCTTATCTTACACCCCTGCTGGGTTCATCGGCCTTGCTCTGCATGGCTGTCCGGTACGTAGCCACACCCCAGCTAGGTTCATCGGCTTTGCTCTGCATGGCTGTCCGGTACGTAGCCACACCCCAGCTAGGTTCATCGGCTTTGCTCTGCATGGCTGTCCGGTACGTAGCCACACCCCAGCTAGGTTCATCAGCCTTGCTCTTTATGGCTGTCCGGTACATAGCCACACCCCTGCAAGGTTCATTGGCCTTGCCCTACTTTGGCTTGAGTACAAAGTACACACCCTTGCTACCTTATTTTCGCTTACATTATTCCATTTATCCAGTACACAACCATACCCTTGCTACCGTAATTTCTCCTATCCACACCGCCACACTCTCACTGGCTTCATTGGCCGTACATCCATATTCTGGCTATCCAAAACACGGCTACATGCTCATCTGTTTTACTGGCCTCACCATGTCCCTGCTATCCAGAACACAGCCACAGTCTAGTCCAATCTGTGGCAGCGTCGGTGCCAGCAGTCCATGAAGAAAGAATTCTAACCACTAGTGGAGACGTGTTGTTGCAGTGTTGTGGTGCAGTTGGAGGCATTGTCACTTCAGTGATGTTCTTTCAGACCTTGGTTGATGGTTTAACCGATATGGCTATGAAAACTGTTGTCTTCCATCTTGTTCATGTCGGCATGTTTTAATTTTTTCATGGTTCCCCAATTACATGTTTGTCAGTGACTCAATACCAAAATCCCACAAACAAGTGTTCTGTACAGAGATTGTGTCGGATAAAAGAAAACAAAAACAAAAAGGCTTGTTCCAATAGTTGGCATCAGAACCTGGAACGTAAGGGGGTGGGGGGGGGAGGAACCCCAAACCGACTGTACATTATGCAGATGTCCTCATGGTTGAATGTTTTGACAACATTCACTGACCGTGGGACATCAAGACTGTTCTATAACAATATTTACCAAGCACTCGGACGTTTGAATGAAGGACAAGACTGTTCTATAAGACCTTTCCCAAGTGTACAGGGACTTCTGAAAAAAGGGACAGACCACTCTGACAACATTCACTATGCACACAGCGACATATTTATTTAAAAAAAAAAAAAAAAAAAAAGGATAAGTCCGTTCTGTGTGCTATGCACATGGGGTATATAACAAAGGAGGAAAAGTCTACCGACACTCTGTGTACTATGCACACAGAGACGTCTAAAAAGAGGACAAAACCCATTCTGTGAATATGCACGCAGGAATATACAACATGGAACAAGTCCATTCTGTGTGCTATTCACACGGGGGGATATACATCGAAGTCAATTCTGTGTGCTATGCACTCGGGGGTACATAACAAAGGAGGAAAAGTCCACTCTGTGTACTATGCACACAAAAACGTCTAAAAAGAGGACTTTATGCGAACTATGCACACAGAAATATACCATGTCATGCACTCGGGGATATAAGTCCACTTTGTACACGCACAGCAAGTCCATTCTGTGTGGTATGCACACAGGGATATATACTAGTCATAAAGTTAGCAGCACAGTTTACATGTACCCGCATAATTTCCAAAATATAAAAGCCACGATTTTGAAATTGGGAACAGATTTAATTCATTATCTTGTTCCAACGTACATTGAATTTTTCATTGGGATCGAATGAACGGTTGTTGATTTACAGACAATTAAACAGAGGATGGGTCGAAATCAAAGTTCGCAAAATCTGTTCAGTTCACAAAATCATTTCATTAGTGGGTGGGTGTGGCCACCGCCATTGGCGAGACATTCCACGCAGCGACTCCTCATCGAGTTGACCAGTGTTCTGATGACCCTCTGAGGGATTCTCTGCCATTCCAGTTGCAGCATTTGGAAGAGATCCTGGCGGTCTCTGGGAGGTGGATGGTTCTCCTTCACATGTCTCCCCAACTCATCCCACATATGCTCGATGGGATTGAGGTCAGGACTATACGCCGGGAAGATCATCCTGTTGATGCCGGCCTGCACAATGAAGTTTTCGGCCACCCGGGCCCTATGTGGCCGAGCATTGTCGTCTTGGAAGACTGCCATGGGTCCTATCCGTTGCATGGTCGGAACAACGAAAGGCGCCAGGATTTCATCCCGTTAGCGGATGCCTGTGAGGTTTCCATCAATATGGTAGAGTGGTGTCTTGTGGTGGAGGCTGAAGGCACCCCATACCATAACAGATCCTCCCCAAAGGCCCTGGTCTGGCGAACAGCTGCATCAATGTAACGTTCACCAACACGCCTCCAAACTCTAGTTCGGCCGTCATTGTGTTCAAGACTAAACCGCGACTCATCTGAAAAGAGGACCTGGGACCACTGTTGTTGGTTCCATCTCACATGACGATGGCAGAAAGCTCGGCGAGCCAGCCTATGGGCTGCTAGCAGTCGTGGTCGAACAGCTGGGCGACGTGATCTGAGGCCGAAATGGTGAAGACGGTTTCGTATGGCTTGACGGCTGAGGATGGTGTTATTTGCCATACGAAGCTGCCTTTGGATGCTGGTGGAAGTGGTATCCCACTGCAATAGGGCCTGCCTCTCGATGAAACGATCTTCTCTGGGAGTAGTCTGCCTAGGCCGACCTGACCGTGGCCTCTCTTCAACGCTGTTGGTCGCCCTAAAAAAACGCTGATTCAGTCTAACAATAACTGAATGATGCACACCAAGTCGTCGCGCCACTTCAGCCTTTGCAATGCCATCTTGTATCCACGCAATCGCCCTGGTTTTGTCAAAGGTGCTAAGTTTTTTCGTGGTGGCATGGTGAGAAAAAGGGCTGACAGTAACCAACCCCGCGCTTAAACAGCCAAAAGAAGGGGCATAAAACTCACTTGAGAGACTGCTCTTGCACAGGAAAAAAGAATTTTTCATTTTACACATCTTGTGTCGCCAGCAAGCTTGATGCAAAACAGGCACAGTTAACGCAACTTTGCACTTTTTATCCCGCGCGGTAACGAGGTCACCAAGACCCCCGTGCGCACTACCAGTTGACACAGGCTGGATTACACACTGCTGTGTGAGATTCCATCATTGGTTGCCGCATAACAAAAAAAAAAACAATGTTTTTGGAAGGGATGAATCAACCCCCTGTGTGCAAAGGCCTGTGCTTAACTTTATGTGACTAGTATATATAACAAAGGAGAACAAGTCCATTCTGTGTGCTATGCATACAGGGATAAAGAACAAGTCCATTCTGTGTGCTATGCATACAGGGATAAAGAACTAGTCCATTCTGTGTACTATACACACACAGACATCTAAGAAGGAGAGAACATGTCCATTATGTGTACCATGCATACAGAGATATATAACGAAGAAGGACAAGTCCATTCTATGTGCTATGCACACAGAGACATTTTAAAAAAAAAAAAAAAAGGAAAAAGTCGATTATGTTTACTATGCACACAGATATATAACGGAAACAAGTCCGTTGTGCACTATGCACACAGAGATACATAACAAAGGACAAGTCCATTCTGTGCACTATGCACACAGGGATACATAACAAAAGGAGGACGAGTCCATTCTGTGTACTATACACACAGTGATGTATAACGCAGGAAGTCCATTCTATGCACATAGATATATACAAAGGAGGACAAGTCCATTCTGTGTATAGTGCACACAGGGAAATATAACAAGTGGGAACGTCCATTCTGTGTACTATGTACACAGGGATATGTAACATTCTGTGTACTATGTACACAGGGATATGTAACAAAGGAGGACAAGTCCATTTTATGCACACAGGGATATATAACAAAGGGGAACAAGTCCATTCTGTGCACTATGCACACAGGGATATTTAACAAAGGAGGACAAGTCCATTCTGTGCACTATGCACACAGGGATATATACAAAAGGGGAACAAGTCCATTCTGTGCACTATGCACACAGGGATATTTAACAAAGGAGGACATGTCCATTCTGTGTACTATGCAGACAGGGATACATAAAGGAGGGCAAGTCTTCCGTGTGCTATGCACACAGGGATATATAACAAAAGAGAACAAGTCCATTCTGTGCACTATGCACATAGAGACATCTGCAAAAGGGGAACAAATCCATTCAGTTTACTATGCACACAGGAATATACAACAAGGGAAAAGACCATTCTGTGACAAAAATTGCCACGCACACATGGATATCTGACAAAGGACATGACCGTTCTGTGATAACAATACCCCTACAGGTAGTTCAACATGTGATAAAAGGGATTGGGACAACGTACCTGACAGGTCTCAGACGGGTAAATCTTAGAAAGTTTAAGTACTATGTCCGCCAAACACGAACAAACGAATCACAAGGCAAAATACAACGTGTTTCGACCCTTAGGTCTTGTTCAGACAAGATAAAACAACACCCAGGGGCAACGAAAATGAAGTTCAGACAAGATAAACAACACCCAGGGCAACGAAAATGAAGAACGAGCAATTGCTTGTCTCGTCACATGCGTTGATTCAACGCCCATCTTGCGCTGAATTTGATAAGTGATTGCTCGTACTCCAGTTTCGTTGTCTTGAGTTATCTTGCCTGAGGACCTAAGAGGTCGAAAACGCGTCGTGTTTTGTGATTCGTTTGTTCATGTTCTGTGGATATAATACTTATACTTACTAAGATTTGTTTAGATTTCCGCCTGCAGTCGCCTCACTTTGCAACCTCCTAGGGGTAGATCAATATATGGTAGATGGGTTGGTGCAACAGGTATTCTGCAGGTAGATCAACGTGTGGTAGAAGGATTGGTGCAACCTGACAGTTATTCTATGGGTAGATCAACATGCCATAGAAGGGTTGGTACAACCTGACAGGTATTCTACGGGTAGATCAACGTGTGGTAGAAGGGGCTGGGACAACCTCGCAGGTATTCTACTGGTGGATCAACCTGTGGTAGAAGGGGCTGGGACAACCTGAAAGGTATTCTACAGGTAGATCACCATGTGGTAGAAGGGGCTGGGACAACCTGAAAGGTATTCTACAGGTAGATCACCATGTGGTAGAAGGGTTGGTACAACCTGGCAGGTATTCTATGGGTTGATCAACACATGATAGAAGGGTTGGTACAACCTGACAGACATTCTACGGGTAGATCAACGTGTGGTAGGAGGGTTGGTAGAACCTGATAGGTATTCTACGGGTAGATCAACATGCAATAGAAAGCTTGGTACAAAACCTGACAGGTATTCTACAGGTAGATCAATGTGTGGTAGGAGGGGCTGGGACAACTTTACAGGTATTCTACGGGTAGATCACCATGTGGTAGAAGGGTTGGGATCACCCGACAGGTATTCTACGGGTGGACCAACGTGTGGTAGAAGGGGTTGGACCACCCGACAGGTATTCTACGGGGGTGGACCAACGTGTGGTAGAAGGGGCTGGGACCACCCGACAGGTAT
>JADBJO010020612.1:0-15000 GCA_016801955.1 Conus betulinus
GTTTTTTTTTTTGTTGGTTTTCTCGTTCGTGTTTTCTCTTTTTTTGTTATGTTTTTTGTTTTTTTTGGTTTTTTGTTTGTTGTTTATTTTTTCCCACCCCCCCTTCCCGTTTTGTATTTGTTTTTTGGTTGCAGAATGCAGCGTTTGTTTTTTTTTTTTTTTTTTTTGTTTTTGCCCCGGCTGGAGCACCAGGCCACACCGCCCCCCCGGTTTTCTCGTCGCCTCCCCACCTCGTCTCCGCGTCCCCATTTTTTCGTTTTTTCTCCTTTGCCCCACCCCCCCCCTCTTCCCTCACGGACGATCGCCCCACATATCCCGCGAGTGTGAGCTACACCCCCATGCATAATCTCAACGGCTAGACCGCCCGGCATTATCCAGCAAGGCTGGAAGGTGATGGCGACGCCTGACTCCTGACTCGTCATATCATGGCAATCTCAACGGAAGATCTGCCACACTATACCTTGTGTTCTCAGCTATGCCGTTCGCAGGCGTTCTGGGAACGGAGTGTGTGACAGGGTACACAGTTTAACTGAGCAGATAAAACCGCGGTTCATGAACTTTGGATGGTCATTCGGGACCCCTCACTCGCCAGCCCCAGTCCATGTTACTAGGTTCGGTGAGCACCTTCACCCCCGGCGCAAGGTCTTCCCCGACTACAGTGATTTGCGAATCGGGTAAACACCCCCCCCCCCTTACCCTACCGCCCCCTCCCCCACCCGCCGCAGCCGCCCCCGCCCCCCTTTTGCGGTTTTCTTCTCCCTCATCCTTTCTAACACACACACCCCTATCCACCACACCCCCCGACACCACCAAGACCAGCCCGTGGTGTTGTTGCCCGTCAATTGTCATCTTGCCCGCTAATGGCCACCACTGGCCCTCGACCTCCACCCCCCCCCCACACTCCCATGAAGGATGAAAGACCCACCCCCCAACATCGCCAGTGCTATCGCACAATTACATGTCTAGCCCCCCCAACCCCCCCCCCACGCCCCCCCCACCCACCCCCCCCCCCCCCCACACGGGGGGCGTCCCCCTTCTCTCATCCCCACAAAACAGACCACATATTGGACCTTTTATAACAAAACAAAACAAAACAAAGGTTGTCCTAGTATGTGAGAGTTCAATGGGTTCGCCCAATTCACACTAAAACATCCCCCACCCCCCAACCCAGTTACACGCAACCAAAGCGTGTGTGTTTGTCGCTGTGTGCTCGTGTGTGTAGTCCCCCCCGTGTGAACGGAATAACGTGGTGTGTACGCGGTGCCCCATGGGCATTTTTTGTGTGCTGTGCGCAG
This sequence comes from Conus betulinus, assembly GCA_016801955.1. Lineage (NCBI taxonomy): Eukaryota > Metazoa > Mollusca > Gastropoda > Neogastropoda > Conidae > Conus > Conus betulinus. The sequence continues at coordinate 1,296 of JADBJO010020612.1, forward strand.
GGGCAGAGGAGAGACGGCAAGGTCCCGCGCGCGTGCGCGCTCATGTGTGTGATGACTTTTACATCCAGCCCACCTCTGGTTTGATAAATCAGGTTTCCCCCGTCTTGCCTTGCGACGGATAACCGTCTCTTTACAATGTCCTGGCTTACAGCTTTGCCACGGGTAACGGTCCTTTGACAATGGGGGGGTCTGGCAGTAGGCCTTGCCACGTGATACAACCTATCCTTACAATGTACTGCTTACAGTCTTAGACACCGATAACGTCTCGTTACGAATGTCCTGGCTTCACAGATTTGGGCCTTCCAGGTGAGGATACGTCTCTTAAAAATGTCCTGGGCTTAGAGCCTTGCCACCGGATAACGTCTCTTACAATGTTCCTGGCTTACAGCCTTGCCACAGGATAACGTCTCTTTACAATGGTCCTCTGGCTTACAGCCTTGCCACTAGGGTAAACGTCTCTTTACAATGTCCTGGCTCAGAGGCGCCACACGTCTCTTTACCCTGGCCACGCCTTCCAAGGGATAACGTCTCCCTTTACAATGTCCTGGCTTTACCAGCCTTTGCCACGCCTCCTAACGTCTCTTTTACAATTGTCCTGGCCTCAGAGTCTTGCCACAGGATAACGTCCTTTAACACTGTCCTGGCGTCGAGTCTTGCCCCCATAGGACTAACGTCTCTTTACAATGTCCTTGCTTAGAGCATTGCAAAGGATGATAACGTCTCTCTTTACAATGTCCTGGCTTAGAGCATTGCCACAGGAATAACGTCTCTTTACAATCGTTCTTCTTGGTTTGGGAAAAGCCTTCCCCCCGAAGAAGAGAGAGAACCCCTTTCACAGAATTTCTTTTTTTCCAATGGGCCCTTCGATCTTGCCACAGGATTGACGTCTCTTTACACTGTCCTGTTTCAGAGTTTTGCCATAGATACGTCTCTTACAATGTCCTGGTTTAGAGTCCTTGCATAGGATAACGTCTCTTTACAATTTTTCTGGCTTAGAGTCTTTCCCAGGATAACATCCGTTTTACAATGTCCTGGCTTCAGGGGTCCTGCTCATAGAATAACGTCTCTTTACATTTCCTCACCATCCCTGCTGCCTCTGTCCTCTATTCTACATCTTTCCTTCCTTTCCCTTGCCTTGATTCTTTTCCCGTTGTCTTTCTTATGTCCTGGCTTCTTCACCTCTGTATGATGCTGTCCACAGAAAATAGGAGAATAGGACCGGTCGTCATGAACCCTTACTATTTTTAAGTCCAAACAATAAAGTGTATCTTTTTTATGCACGATGAACTCAAGTTATTGTTGTATCGCTGTTACTTGGCTATTAATAAAATGCTTGTCTTTCTCACGTCAGAATGTCCTGCTGGAACTGATTTCCGCTAAATATGTTTTGTCGCAAAATTAATATAGTGCTCTGCGGTAGGATGTGAAGTGCAAAATAGATGGCCTTAACAATTAAGACCTTTTGGCCGGCATTTCTCTTTTTTTTTTCATCTGAAAAAGCACATCTCTCCATCTCTATATAATTGTACTGAATACAGCGATCTAAAAAACCAAAAAACTCCCACTCCCTTTCCCTTCATAAACGCCCACCGGCAGAGTAATAACATTTTTTTCTTTTGACGTCCTCCGCCTCCTCCCTCATCCCCTCCCCCCTCCTCTCTCCCTTCTCCTCTCCTCTCTCTGCTCTGGCTCTGTCTCTCTCTTCCCTCCCTCCCCCCCCCTCTCCACCTCCCTCGTCTCTCCTCTCTCCAGCCCTCGCTCCCTTCACTCTCCCTGCACCTCTCCTTTCTTGCTCTTCTAACTCTAACAGTTTTCCTCTCCCCCTCTCCGCTCCCCTCTCCCTCCCTCCCCCCTCCCCCTCCCCTCTCCTCCCAGTCTCTCCTACCGCTCTCTCCCTTCCTCTCCCTCCTCTCCTCCGACTCTCTCTCCCCTCTCCTCTCTCCCTCTCCTCATCCGCTCTCCCTCGTCCTCCCCCCCCTCTCTCCATCCCCCTCTTCATACTCTGCTCTCCTCTCTCACAACACCCAGCCCCCACCCCACCCACACACATAATACCCAACTCACGCTCTCGCCGCGACGCGCGCGCCGCGCAGCCTGCCAACACCACCAAATAACCTACACACCCACACACACAACCATTCAAAACAACCGCACACCATATTCTAAGTGATCTTATCTTTATATTATTGGTATATATATTGTTTCAGTTTCTCTTTTAAGTGTCATCAGCGTGAACTTTATCTCTCCCATTAGCCTACGAGAGCTAGTCTCTGTTCTTTCTGCTGCCCTTCGCTCTCATCACTTTGGTGATCCTAACCACGCTATTTGTCATTCCCCTCACCTCTGTCCAGCTCAAAAGCAGGTGTTTCACAAAGCGTTAATTTGTTAACTCTTGTCCATTTTCACTCTCGGTATTAAAAGCGGGATTTCACAAAGTCACTTCTAAGTGTGTGAGCTTCCGAGTTTAAGTAATAAGAAGCTAACGTTTAACGCCATTTTCAGTTTCACCGAAAACCAGCTCATGACTTTCGTGTCACTGATTCTTTTGTTTTTTCTTTCAAACATTTCCGCGTCCGTGTAGTATATGAACATATCCCCCCCCACTCCCCCCCCTCCCCCCATTCCTCACTCCCCCCTGGACCCTCCCCCCGGCCCCCCCCCCCCTCCCCCCCCTTCACCCACTCCTTTTCCACTCACAAAAGTTGCGTGCGTATTATACCTGCGACGCAACTTGCCTTTTCCATGTACGGTGTTCGTACAGCACGGGATTAACGACTGTGACCTATGGCGGAGGCGACCTCTTCTGAGGCAGATTTCGCCACTTCTGTGTCCAATACTACGGCGGCTCGACGCGTGGAATGAGACCAGTTCTGTGAAGAATGTCCCACAAAGGCGTGATGAGATGAGGCTCCGGGCGCGTGGTGTGGTAGTGGCGTTTGAGACACTCGCTTGCCTTCACACCTGGTCCTTCCCCTCTCCTCTCTCCCGCCTTTGAGACAGGACTTGCCCCCTGAGGCGGCTCGGCTGCCCTGTCGGACTTTGTCCTTCTCTCTCTCTCCGGTTCTGAGCGGGGGAAACTGAGGTCCATAAACCTACGCGTGATTCTGATTCTCTGTGTCGGCTGTCCGCCGGCCCCCCCAATCTGCGTGAGGATAAGAGAGGCCAGGGAAAGGGAGCAAGTGGAGCTGTGGGAGGGAGGGTAGGAAAAGGGCTGGGGGTTTGCGTTGAGCGGGGGGAGTGAGTTGGGTGGAGAAGGGGTTAAGGGAGATCAGAGGCTTCGTAACCATCTTAATATCTTTGTTAGCAGGGAGACGGGTTTTGGGTGGGCAGGTTGGGGGGGGGGAGTGTTGCGTTGGGGAAGGGGGCGAGGAGTTTTGAGTAGGCAATGATGTCCTGAGTCCGGAGTGACCTCATTTGATGAAATGGGCAGACTCGGCGGCTTGGTTTTCGTTTTGTGTCCTGGTTTCCGAACAGGAGTTGCTTGAGTGTTCTTTGTCGTTGTTTTCTTTTGACAAAGTCAGTGGGTGTACACTGAGCATCTAACAGCCGATGTGAACCCCCCAGAGGCTGTTCGCCTTCTCTGTGCATTAAGCGAGGTGTCCATTAGGGGTCCAGGGAAAAAGCGTGCTGGGAGGCGAGGCGGAGCGTATCGAGAACGGACCCTCAACATGACTCAACCTGAACCTGAGACCGTGCTCACACGAGCCCCTCCTTTGTCCACCAGCGAAGTGACGCACAGGACACAGATGACTAACAATGCCTGGGCTGCTACGGGTGATAACCTGTATCACGATGTTCCATTGGAATGTTCCATGAAGAAACTGTAAACTAATTGCTTTCGGGATGCTTGAAGAGTATTTTGCCTGGCTGTTAGCTGCCATGGATGCTCTGTTATCAGGTTTGCTGCTCCTCCCAGTTTTTGCTGTAGTTCTTTCCTTCGTCGTCTATTACTTTCATGGCCTTTTTTTCTCTTTGCGTTGCCCTTGAGGATGCACATCGTCTTGGGGACTTTAGACGGTGTTGTTGTTGATGATCCTGTGTCTGCTTGTCGATGTCGCTGTCTCTTTTTCCAGAATTTGACAGCACCTTCTTCTGTTAGCAGTTTCAGTGTTTGTTTCTTGATTTCCTCCCTTCCCAAGAGCTTTTTTTCCCAATTTCAACAGCGGTTTTTTGTTTTTTTAATCCACAAAAATGGCGGCCTTACTTAGGAAAGAACTTGCTCTTTCTACTGGGCAGCGGATTGTTTCCTACTACACTGATAGCTGTTTTTCGCTCTCAATGGACATTTCTGGGTTTAGAATGTTCAACCTTGAAGTCGAGTACGAGAATCCGAGAGCTGCATCTTCTTTCCCCTCCCGTGCCGCCGAGGACAAGTCAAGTCTTGGTTTTTTTATCCATCTACTTTCTACTACTTTATGTGCACGGTGTTAGGATTGTTCCTGTCAGTTCCATCCAATCCTCTATACTTTGTTGTGGGTATAGGCTATTGTTTCATCGTGACTCATCTACCAATTACACCCCTGTACCTATAGTACTGACCCTACAAGGGCGAGATTTTTCTGTTTTAGAGCAGATGGGCACGAGAAGCCGTGCACACTGACACAACAAGGCCACTTTGCTCTGACAGAGCAGAATAGAAAATCGGGTGGTAAAGTGATCCTCTCTCTTCCTCCCTCGGACTGCTCGCTTTTACATGAAGGATTCCCTTTGCTCGCCTTTCTTTTATCCATCAATCCAGTCTCATGGGTACGACGATGGGCTGGAATCAGAATTCCCCCTCCCTCACTTGCCCCGTTCCTGAACTCCTCCTCCTTTCATAAACTCTAATGCCGTAATGGGAACTCAGAGCTTCTATAACCATCCCTGACACTCCCTCATGCATTCTGTCTCTCGTTTGTCACTTCCTGGTCACATCTGCAGGTGTGGCCCCTCCTCGCATGCAAACGATGGTTACAGTCGACACTCTCCCCCTCTCTGCAGGTGTGCCTCTAGCATGCAAATGATGGTCACACCCTCCTCTCCTTCTTTGGCAAAGTGTGCTTCTATGCATGTCAACATGATGATGGTTACACTCTCCTCTGCTGCAAGTGTGGCTTGCTAGGCCATGCAAACGATGGTTACACACTCTGACCAAGACACCTCGTCTGCAGGTGTGCTTCTAGCATGCAAACGATGGTTACACCCCCCTCGCCATCTGCAGGTGTGCTTCTAGCATGCAAAACCGATGGTTACACACACTCCTCCTTCTGCAGGTCGTGCTTCCTTAGCATGCAAACGATGGTTACACTCTCCTTCTGCACGTGTGCTTCTAGCATGCAAATGATGTGTTACACTCGCCATCTATAGGTGTGCTTCTAGCATGCAAATGATGGTCACAATCTCCTTCTACAGGTGTGCTTCTAACATGCAAATGATGGTCACACTCTCCTGCAGTTGCTGCTTCTCTAGCATGCAAAAATGATGGACCTACAATCTCCTCTCTCTCTACAGGTGGACTCAAACATGCAAATGATGGTCACACCTCTCCTGCAGTTGTGCCTTCTAGCATGCAAATGCATGGACACAAATCTGACACCTTCTATCCCTTCTAAGTGTTTTGGGACTCTAACATGCAAATGATGGTCCACGACCTCTCACCTCTGCAGGTGTGCTTTCTCTGGCATGCAAATGATGGTTTACCCACTCAACCGCGCCATCTGGCAGGTGAGCTTCTAGCATGCAAATGATGGGTAACCCTCCTGTGTACCTGCAGGTCGTTCTCCTTCTGCAGTGTGCTTCTAGCATGCAAACTGAACGTTACACTCTCCTTCTGCAGTGTGCTTGTGGCATGCAAATGATGGTTGACCTGTCCCTCTTTGAGAAAGCACCGAGGTCCGGTGCCGGGTATTTCTTCTGTTCTACTAAGCCCCGTTCTTTAGTCTTTCTAGTGGACGTCCCGCCTGTCACGCGGCGCCTTAAGATGAGCATAGCAGTTACGGTCATTGTTTGTTGGTGCGTTAATTACTACTTCTGATTTCCGCTTCGCCGTTACCTGAAGCGACTTGTCTTCTTTGAAAGCTGGAGGTCGGGGCATTGCCAAAAAACAAAAAAACACGTCTTTCTTACCCTGAGAACCAGGAACATCTTGTATTCACCTGTAAGGCATGAGGGTCAAGATGGTGTAAACGAGTGAGGTTTTCTTCAGCTCTTGTACGCTGGCGTAGAAGGCTGACGCTGTTTTCATCAAAACCTGCCACTTTCCGATGTAGGGAATTGAACTTAGATACGTCCTGTCTAGACTGGGGGCCGACATGGTGCCCCAGTGTGTGTAGTTGAACTTCATGAGCTGTGCATGGCAGATTTTGCAATAATAGCGTATCTACAATGTTGTTATTTTTAGATAGTGGTGTGTGTGTGTTGGGGGTGTGTGTGTGTGGTTGTGGTTGGGGTGTGTGTGTGTCCGTGCGTGGGGAGGTTGGTAAGATGTGTGGAGATTGTCATGGGAAGATGTGTTGTTTTCGTCAGAAGTGTTGTTGGAGAGATTTTTCTACAGTATTATATTTCGTTCTTGACTTGTGTTTTGGAGTATTTATCAGTTGTCACTGTCGGTCATGTGTACAAACTCTATACCCCTATCTCGCCCACAGGTTTATTTCCAAATATTCAGTGCACGTTTGTGGAGTCAAACCAATAATTTTGCGGCGGAGTGGTGTCTCGACTCTGTTAAAGTCTGTTGTCAACATATGTAAAACCAGTCAAACCTTATTTTGTTCTTCTTCGTTTAGGGGGAATTTCACATTGCTTGCTGTCTAAGACATAAATGGATTTAACATAATTGTTTGATATCCTGATCAGGTGCTTTCATTCTCCACAGAAACCAAAAGAAAGAGAAAGTGCTTAGCCAAGGATAAGAATGAACAGCATAAATAGTTGTGCCACTGGTTGCTATGGCTAGTGTAATGGGATTGTGGTGTGTTCACAGTTTGTAGTCTGAATCACACAAAGGTAATTTGTTTGTGGGATTTTTTCATTCCCCTTGCAGTTCATTGCTCCAACTTAATCTGCATCTTTGGTTCAGATGGTGGAAGACGGAACTGTCCAGTTGAATTTTTAGCCATGGGTGTGATTTTTTTCGATAGTGTCTTCCTGAAATTTCCTAACCAATGCTGCATGGTTCTGTGTTTCTAGATCTGGGCAATGGGTGGTGTGTTTGTGCGGTGTTGTTATAAGTAGAGGAAAGCAGTAGAAGATCGATGGTCTGTTTGGTGTCAGCTGTGATCAGCAAATCAAACTCCACAGTTGGGGATAACTGTCTTCTCCTCACATTCTTCGTCAACCAGCAACCAATAATGTGTTCATTTATTCCTGTGGGTGTTCTTTTATGACCCTATCTCTTTTCTGATTGTGAAGGTCATTTGTTAGGGATTCCTGCTTGTTGCCATTCGTGCTTGTGTGTGTGGGTAGAATTGTGTGTTGTCTGTTCAAAAATGGATGTGTGTCTGAGTAGGGTGCAGGGGCGGAGTTATGGGTAGGCTTTACTTTAAGGAGGACAATTGTTAAATGGGAATGTCATAATGAGAAAATGCGGTGGGGGCATACCCACGCCGGAGATCGGGAACCACCTCACTCATACTAAATGTAGGTTAACGACTTCCATTTTCCCTGTCGCAAGTATAGTGGCTACTGCGGTTCTAGCAAAGTAAGGGGCTAACTATTAGCAATGAGGGGCAGGAATATTCCACGTGCCCAAAAGTCTGTTGCCGAGCAAGACTCAAAACATTGGGGAAAGCCGCTGAGCTCAAAGTTATCAAGGTGCACCTGCAAAAGAAATCCGTCGAGCTTCAATAGAACCCTCCCATCCAGTGGGATTTCCACATGGTGAAAAACCCACTAGAGAGACCACGGTTGCATCTCATTTGGACTTGGTGAAGGCGGCTGCAGCGAAGGACGCTACCAAGAAAACATCCGTTTCGGTGTGGTACGGGTACATATATGGGCAAGGCCTATTCTCAGGCCAGGTTCTAGGGTCACCGAATAGATAATGTGAGGACTGTTGAAAGCAACAGTCTGTCCCGGGTAAGAGCACACTGTGGACATCTGGGTGGATACTTAGTGTATGAGGGATCGATCGCTGCGCCTGGCAGAAACAAGAAGGGGTCAAAACACTGCTACTTGTCTATTTACTGTCCGAAGTCTATCATAGGGTAACCAATAATTCATGATGTCGAGAGGGAACTGTTTTGTATTGGAGAAAACGGAACAAATCACTTTAGTCTGGATGATCTCGCTGCAACAAGAGACGCTAGGATGTCCACCCTGGGGGGGATGATTATTATTGCGAACTGGTGATGGATAAGTGTTGTGAAAAAGGAAGGTCATAGAGTCTACGAACCACATTCATTTTCTTTTAGGATTGCGAGGATTAGCTCTTAGGTTTCAAAGCACGAAGAAATAAACAGCGATGTCAATTCATTTTTGTGGTCACCACAAAGTGCGGAGTAGTGGAATGGGGAGTTGTGTTGCAGGGTCTGACATGGGCAAAACAGGGATAGGTGGAACTATGCAGAGCGAGATTGAAAAATGCAAAGAAAAACAAATTCCACGTCAGAATATAGAATGGCGGAAAACATAACCCGCCAAAAGACAGTGGTTGAAGATGGATGCTCCTGGTTAATCCACTAGATTGTCCATCATCATCAGGGAATTTGAGTTCAGGCATGCTGTGGACATGGATTTGGGGGTGGACCAACCAATGGGGCTTGCTAATCCTTTCATTCTGCATTTTTGTCTTTGTAACCATTTTTTTGTTCTAAGTAAGGTATGTTTATAAGAGGCTAGGACTGTATTCATTTATGTTAATTATGCTGCAAGAATAGACAGTACCAGTATTGTTATTTTATATTATTTTCATAACCACGACTAGGATCAGTTTTTAAAAAGACAAATAAGTTTGATATTCAAACTGACAGGTTAGCTATGAGATCTTGTTGTCATTCTTGTCTTATAAAAGAAATGTACAAACAAGCAAAAGCAAACAAACAGAACAAAACCTATACCAGAAACAATAAAATGTCCAAGTGATGATGCAAGAGAGGAATAAATAGCATATGGAACGGAACTTCATTGATGTATCAGGGACTTCATACCATTCGCTGTGTGTACGGTGGAAATCTGGGTCACATCCATTCTATCTGCTTATTCTCTCCATCTGTTTCTGCATCGGCTCTTAGTCCTTCGACTGCCACCAGCTTTCAGATTCTTTCTTTCATCCTCAATGCAAACCTTCCGGTTATAGTCTACTCTCCTACAGCGGCCTCCAGAGGCCTTTCAATCTTATCCAGACTGCTCGCCGTTACCAGACTGCAATCCTTCACTTATTGCCCGTGCGATTCCGTTCGTTGCTGGCCTGACTTATATTGCTCATCATTCTTCCTCCTCATTTATTCCACTTATATCTTCTTTAAACCTTCCACGCCGAATTCTTAATAACGTTCACCGCACCGCCCCCCGCCTGCTTCTTGGTGGTAAGATAGTTAGTGTCAGAGAGTGGATAAAGTGATTTATTCTTTTGGCGACACACATAAGTTTCCTGATAAGGCCGAGTTGTCACGTGAGGACGCTCTGATGAAGCGGTAAAATGAAATCGTGTACCAAACACGACACTTGCCAGGTGTAACAACGACTTATATTCGCAAGTTTATGTGAATGAGTTTGTGGTTGAACAAACTTGGGTTATAATGATGCAGCAGTTAGTGTCAACGGTACTGGTAGTTAACCATCCCGGCGACCCCAAAAAATGAATTCCGCATTTTTGCGTTTAATCTTCAATACCACTGAACCTTAAGAGGCATGCACCCATTGCTTGTGATAATGATAATATTTTGATTTTGTTTTGTTGTTGTGTTATCGCTGTAATGAAGTATTGAAATGGATTTTTTTTATTTTTATTTTATTTATTATTAGTTTCTTTTGGTTTTTTTTATTTTCTATTTCGTTGAAATATTATATTAAATGCATAAGCAAAAAGAAAAATAATTTGGTACTAATAAGAAATATGGGGTGAAAATACTTGAGTGAAACTATTGGTCAGGTGGAATTGCCGCAAGTAACTAAAAAGGGCAGTTAAATGATTCAGGTGATTGGAGGGCAACCTGGGTGAGTCGGATCTTATTAGGTCTTGCGTGTGTAGTGTTGTTTAGGCTCGGTGAGCTGGTTAGAAGTATAGTGAACTGTTTAAAAGTAGTTCTTGGATGTACCTTCCAGTTCCCTCTGTAGTATCTGTGGTCTGTCTGTCCCTGTAGTCAGACCAACGAAGCAAGAGGGGGGGTGGTGTGTGTTGGCTGGCGGCATCACAGCATAATCTTATCTCCCATGGTGAGGCCAATCTATGTAAGGCAGTATGAACGTGTCGAATGTCGTGTGTGTGGTGCAGGGCAATGAAGAGATTGTTGTGTTGGTGTTTTGGTGTTAATTGGTGTTTTATTTTCATAAACGAACTTTCTTTTGGTACATGATTGGGTCTGAGTTTGGCGATAATTAAGTATTGAAATTGAATCCACGCAATTGCCTTACTGTCTTTTTGTTTGATGAGTTGTTTAATACTTTTTGTGGGATATGATTTCTGGAGGTCACACTGCTTTTTGTGCCCCGGTCAATAACAGGATCATGAACTAAGGGCGACGTGGTGCAGAACCCACCCCCCCCCCCCCTCGATACAGTCTCTGTCCGGTCTCTGTCCCGCACTGTCTGTCTCCCATGAAAACGTAATTTTACGCCACCTATCTCTCTCCTCTCTTCTCCCTCTCTCTCTCCCTCTTCATCCCCTCCCCAACCTTACTATAAGTCATATTGTATGGTTACTCAGTTTTAAAATTGAAAATGTCAGACCATAATTACCGTTCTCTAACCTAAGGAACGTCCCTGTTCCTATGTCGTACGCACCCAGTGTTTCCTTTTCTCGACAGCCCCGGTACGGGCTCCTCGCGATCGGCCGGGACTATACCCTAACAAAAACGGTAAACTTTGAAGAGTAGATTATAAGCCCTTTCCTATGCAGCATGGCGATCACGATGACAGGGGGGAATACCCGACGGGCAATTGAAAGGAGGAAGCAGCTAGTTGCCCCGCCCCCCCCATCACGTCTATCTCAGTTACGTCTACAGTCTAAAAGGTGGAGTGTGTTAGTTGTACGGGTAGTTGGGTATTATGATACCAAGCCATTAGCGTGTTGGTGGCTCTTGTCAGGCTGAGGGTGTGTATACTACGAGAGCACCTGAAGGAGAGTTGAAGCGCGTTCTCGTGTAGCATTGAGTCTGGGTCCCACATCGCAGACCCAGCCCCCCTCCCCTTTCTTAGTCAGAGAGACCTGTCATCTGTCGCCTATTGGACTGAATAACTCGAGATAACAAGGTTACTAGTCAAGCACTCCCTCTCTCGTGGGGATGAATGAGTTACTCTCAGGGTTGGGTCAGCTCGCTTGCCATTGTCCCATCTATTTAAGCTGGCCTCAGTGTTTCACTTCAGGTTTCGTTGCCTGTTAACTGAGCACACTGTTCCAGCAGACACAACGATGACTATTCTAGTTTTTATTTTAACCATCTAGTGTGCTTTATGGCGGTGTTCCAATGCTACTGTCGCGGTCGTTTTGTCACGTCTGTGGTGAAACACGCACTTGGTGGGAGTCTCCTAAGTTGAAACAAGTGCATTTGAGTGGAGACTTTTAGAGTGTGGCTCATGATGGGATGGGATTTGTGTATTTTCTGTTTTACGGAATGGTCTCCCTAAACTGCCTATTTAGTTGTTTTGTGTATCAGATGTTTTGTTTTTCTTTTGTTTCCCGCTTATTGGGTGCCAATTATCCGCTGGTGGCATTTTAGATATACATGTCCTTGACAAAGGGTCTACTAACTTGCGCCTTCATGTGCTGTCAGGTCACTGATATGGTATGGCATGATACGTGTCCGTTGCGGGGCTCCCACGACTCGCAGAATGGACCCCCACCCCCGTATCCCAGATGTGTTCAGAGACCATCACTTACACGCCAAACTTCATTCTGCACGTGCGTTTTGACCAACATCTAACAGTGTATGGTGGGGCCAAATGTCCAATGCGTGTTTGAGATGCATCTTCATATACCAAACTGAGAATAAGATTTTAACGGAAGTGTGTATTCTATAAATTATACTGCTTTTTATGTATTAGTGATGACATTACGTAAGCACAAATTCGTTGTGATATTTGAATATAAAGCCCCTTATGAACCCACGCATATGTGGTGTGGATTCACACTTCACCGATCCACACTAAGGGAGGAAAAAAACGCCTTAAGAAGGACTGGGAAAAGTTTTCGATTATTATTTATTAGTTTATTTTTGGCGTCCAGCAGGATTTCAGCTGGACGAATTCGGTGCTATGCCGACCTGACAACCAGTCAGGATCACGGCATTATTGAGGTCAATTTTCATCTTCATGCGGCGGGTCTTTCAGTAGAAATCAATGTCGTCAGCGACAGTAGAATTATGGTCGTCACTGCTGGTATACATTGCGTTTGTTTTTGTGCTTTAAAGATGCGCTTTCGTTTATGGCTAAGTGTACTTCCCAATTCCAGTCGTGTGTGGGATTCCTTTGCGCGAGCGTTTTAGTGCCGCCCGTGTGATGGTCACTGACTGGTAAGCTTATTGTCTGCCGACGATGACACCACCCTGAATTGCTGTCCGGCCCCCCCCACCTGCCGACCTTTGCCTTAGGTACACTTATTACTTGGGCAGTCCGGTGTGGGCGGGGTGCAACTGGGGTTCGTCTAGAGGACATGCAGGATCACTGGCGTTCGTTTAGAACTGCAGGATCACGAAAGAATTGTTTGGGACCTGTGTTTAAAAGTCATTCGATCTAGGATTTTGGTTGTGGACACTAAGAGGAGTGAAGAGTGATGGGGGCTGACCTGGGAAACCACGAACTCCGTTTGTCTTTCCTTCCGACCCCACAGAGGGGAAGCCGACTGATACATATTCAGCCAGTGGTAAACCTCGTGTTTAGGGGCGTTCCGAGCGAAAGGGTTGTGTGTTGAGAGCCACTGCTCGCTCAGTCACCAATATCTCCATTCCCTCCGCCACACTTCACACCGGCAACGATAAATATGATGGATCTGAAGAAGACCACAGAGAATTGCAAAGACTGGTGGAAAAGAAGTGATTTGGAGCTGAAAACAGTACAGTTCGGGGGAGGGGTGGGGGTGGGGAAACAAACGATAGTACCACGTGAAGCTTCATCACTTTCAATTTGGACTTTCTGCCTGTGTCGCACGGGCATGCATCCTACCACAGGCATTCAGATCCACCATGTTGTGCCTAACTAGACCCGTCACGCACCTGACTATATCAAACTAGAAGCCTTCCCCCCTGGAAAAATTAGCGTCCTGTCAAAAGAAATGATACCTCTATCACAAGCACACAGCCCAGGGATCCCTGTGACCACGCAAGCTGCCGCGATCCGACAAGGCCACAAGTTTTCTGGAAGGAGCAACTGACCAGACTACTATATGAGGAACCGGTACTGTGTTGAGATCTTGTGGTGCTGACACCTTCAGGACGACGACACCCATAAATCCGTATGTGAGTCATGCGATCCTCGCCATTGTTAATAAAGTTACTGAATTACACTGTTAAAACTCCATCCATCCAATTATAATACTGTATTTATTTTGTGGTCGTTTAATCCAAGAATAAGA
>JADBJO010020612.1:17500-31025 GCA_016801955.1 Conus betulinus
TTCCGACTATCTTTATAAAATCGTTACGAAAGTGAGAAAGGTCAAGATCGTATGAGAGGTCATGATCATGTAACAGCCCTGGTATGAATGAAACACCTTTACTGTTTTTACCCTGAAACGTTTATGATTGGCTTTCAAAGATTGTTGAAGAAGATTTGTGTCTGATACAGTTTTCTTTCGATTTCACATGCTTTGTTGAAACATTTGTGGATGACTTTTAATCTAGTGTGTATAGAAACTATCAAGTGTTTCTGTAAACCTGCTACTCGTTTTACAAAACAAGGAAAGAGCTCTGGTGGGGTCATATATGCCTGGTCAAAAAGAAACTTTTGCCATACATTCAAGAGGTGCATGCTGACAAGAAAAAACGTTATTATTTTTCCTTATTCATACGGGTCTTCTTGGCTTATTAAAGGATATTTTGTATGTTTGTGCTTGTGTGTACCACCTTAGAATATTAAATTATTCTTTTTTGATATCACAGTGTATAAATTCTGCGGTATACACACCATCAAGGTTCAAAAACAGAATCCAACGGCACCCCAAAATCAATCAGCCCAGGTTAAAGATAGGAAAGTAAACGAGAAAAGAAAGCGCTGGAAAAAAAAAAAGTCGCTGGAAAACTAAAATCATTATGCAAAGAATATTAAATGAAGCGGGAATCTTTGAGCCAGTGCTTGAGAGGATCCATTTAAGGGCGCAAGAGAGATCAAAGGATGTCAACAGTCCGAGTGGTCAGTTCTACTCTTTGATTCTCGAGCATTGTCTGTCATGTAAGTGCTGACAACAGCTAAGAATTGTACACAAGAGTCTTTACTTGGATCTACTAAAGAAGCAATCAGCCACTGATGAAGAAGAAACAATAATAATGCCTTGAACATTGTTAGCAGTGGGTGAAACGAAGTGCAGGCCAACATTTCTCCATCATCATATATCACTGACTTGGAAACAGAAAGAAAAGAAGAAATATGTGGGGGCTGGGATGTAAGAGAAAGAACAACAAAAAAAAAAAATCCGGGCGTTAGATTACCAACACAAAAAAAATCCTTCTCCAGCGGGATGTGAGGACCGTCGCGGGCCATTTGAAATTAGAACCACGCATATCGTCTCTGCTCAGACGCCGTTCGTCTGCTGATTGGGATTCGGCAGTGAGACACGGCTGGTTATGTCTGTGCTCCCTTGTATAAACGGAGATACGTCACAGTCTGTATAATTCTGTGGTGGTACACGGCTGATTGTGTCTGTGCTCCCTTGTATAAACGGAGATACATCACAGTCTATATAATTCTGTAGTGGTACACGGCTGATTGTGTCTGTGCTCCCTTGTATAACGGAGATACGTCACAGTCTGTATAATTCTGGTGGTGTACACGGCTGATTGTGTCTGTGCTCCCTTGTATAAACGGAGATACATCACAGTCTATATAATTCTGTAGATGGTACACCGGCTGATTGTGTCTGTGCTCCCTTGTATAACGGAGATACACCCCCGTCTATATCATTCTGTGGTGGTACACAACTGATTGTGTCTGTGCTCCCTTGTATAAACGGAGATACATCACAGTCTATATAATTCTGTAGTGGTACACGGCTGATTGTGTTTGTTCTCCCTGGCATAAAACGGAGATACATTACAGTCTATATATATCTGTGGTGGCACACAGCTAATTGGTGCTCCCTGGCATCAAACGGAGATACATCACAGTCTATAATTCTATGACATTCTCACTACCAAGGGTTTAAAAGAATAGAATATAACGGCAACCCTCAAAACAGCCAGTTCAGAGTAGAAAAGTAAAATGAGAAGAAAGCGTTATGACGAAATAAGCTACTGAAAACCCAAAACCATTACGTAAAGAGTATTACATAAAGCGCCACCAATCTCTTCTTGAGCCCTTCGCGTGAGAATCCATCTAAGGATACAAGGAGGTCAAAAGGTATCAACGGTCAGAGTGGTCGGTCATCCCTGCTACCTTTGGATGACCCAAGCATTGCGCCAGTCACGTAAGTGCTGACAGCAGCTAAGAACTGTGCAGGACAGCCTGTGCTAGGATCTCCTTAGAGATGCGATCAACCACTGACCTGATAATAACATGCTGAACAATTCATGCGGGGGAAAATCAGTGCAGGCTAACGATTCCTCTGTCAAAGTGAATGAATATATAAACAAAACAATACAACACACACACACACACACACACCACGCACGCACGCACGCACGCACGCACGCACGCACGCCACGCACGCACGCACGCACGCACACACACACACACACACACACACACACACACACACACACACACGTTTACATCTCTGTCCACATTGCAGAATCGTTCTGTATGCTAGCTTTTGATAGGGATACAGATGTAACTAATAGAGTATATACCTTATATAATGTTTTTTTTTTCATAGCTCTAAAGAATTCCAAAAGAGCATCACGTAATGAGAAAAAAAATGGAAATTAAAGTGAGAAGCAAGGGCACCCAAAAGTGATCAATCTACAGTCATTTCCTTTTAAATATAGTACACTTCAGATCAAAGAAGTCAACAGCAAACTAATTCAAGATTTTTATCACTAATTATTATCATAAAAACGCACCACAGAGCTTACAAAATTTTTCTTGTTGTTGAAGATTTTACTAACGAGGCATTTAACTGACAAGTAAGGTGAAAAAAAAGAAACCACATGAAATCATCCAGCAACTTTGTAATCAGTTTATATCAGCTTAGCAATCAGGGAAAGGGGACAGAGAAATAGCATTTCACGGTGTAATGGTCACATCACCACCCAGGCGTGATCACAACCACACCACACACACACACACACACACACACACACACACACACACACACACACAAGCACACACACACACACACACACACCACAGCGCGGCGCGCGCGCACGCACGTACGCACGCACACACACACACGCACGCACGCCGCACAACACACGCACGCACGCACGCACGCACATTCACACACGTTTTACCACCACAAACGTGTGTGAGTAATATTATAATATTGATCCACATCTGCCGCGTAGATGGCAAACATTGAAACAACTTAGTCCTCGCTTTGAGTTCTGAACAAAGATCTGAAATGCAGAATGTTTCACACACACACACACACACACACACACACACACACACCACACACCACACACACACACCCACACACACACACCATGGGTTACTGTCATATTAAAGACAAGAACAACACACAAAGAACCGCCGTCATATTGAAGATAATTACAAACACATTTACCGACATATGAAAGACAAGGACAACACATTTAACCGTCGTGCTGAAGACAGGATGACACCTTTGCCGTCGTGCTGAAGACAAGGATGACACATTTACCGTCGTGCTGAAGACAAGGATGACACATTTACCGTCGTGCTGAAGACAAGGATGACACATTTACCGTCGTGCTGAAGACAAGGATAATACATTTACCGTCGTGCTGAAGACAAGGATGACACATTTGCCGTCGTGCTGAAGACAAGAATGAATGACATTTGCCGTCATATTGGAGACAAGGACAACACACTTACCGTCATATTAAAGACAAGGGCAACACACTTACCGTAATATCACAGACAAGGACAACACAGTACCGTCATATTACAGACATGAGCAACACGGTTATCGTCATATTAAAGACAAGGACAACACAGTTACCGTCATATTACAGACATGAGCAACACGGTTTTATCGTCATATTAAGACAAGGACAACACATTTATCTTCCTCTGAAAGGAAAAAAAAAGCCATTACCGTCGTATCAACGGAAAGTGAACGCAGTCACTGTTATCTGAAAGGAAGGGAGATACTCTTTCTGTCATGTTAAAGGAAAGGAAACACGATTACTGTTGTATTGAAGAGTAAAAGGAATATAGTTTGTGCCTTATCAAAGAGAAAGAAAAATAGCTACCGTCATATCCAAGATAGGAGATACAAATACCACCATGTTAAAAACAAAGTAGACTGCATTACAGTCATGTTAAAGAAAAGAGGGCATAGTGTCCATCATATATCCAAAAAAGGAAAAAGAGCTACCGTCAGAATAAAGTAAAGGATACTCTTCTATTACTATGTTAAAGAAAAGATACTGTCATATTGAAGAGAAAAAATATCGTCAAAACTACGAAAAGAAACACACAGCTACCGTCGTATTAAGGAAAGAAAACAACAACAACAGCAGCAACAACAACAACAACAACAGCCAGCCAAACTGTACCAAACCAAACCAGACCAGCAAATCCAAACCCCAAACCTAGCTTTTGACATTCCATCGAACGTCTCAAAGGATTAAAATGACCAGTTTCTTGAATTGTACCATTCTAGAATAATACAGGACAGGAGAATACTTCTCCATTTAGTGGTTTGTATGTCTAATCTCTCTCTCTCTCTCTCTCTCTCTCTCTCTCTCTCTCTCTCTCTCTCTCTCTCTCTCTCTCCTCTCTCTCTCTCTCTCTCTCCTCTCTCTCTCTCTCTCTGCTTTCAGAGAAAAATACAAACTGAAGCACAGGCAATTTCAGAACGTGAACTCTATTGAACTAAACAATTACTTGCAAACGAAAATGTGCATATTACGAGATATTGCTATGTATATTTAGGAACTCGTATCGTATCCCACACAGTATGAATAATTAGTTACCCTCATAAATTAGCATTATTAGTACATCGAAAAATATACTTTTGTTGTCATTTCTCTTTTTTTCTCTTTATGTGTGCACTGCACCTCACATTGTTATAGGCCGGAGGCCTGAAACATTGGTTTGCTGCTGGGTCGCGCTTACTCGCTGGAGAGAAAAAAGCACTTATACACGCGCGCGCGCGCGCGCGCGCGCACACACACACACACACACACACACACACACACCACACACACACACACACACACACACACACACACACACACACACACAGAGGCGCGCGCGCTCTCACACACACACCACACAACACACACACACACACACACACACACACCACACACACACACACACACACCAATTACGCTCGCGCATGCATGCACTCACGCTCACACACGTACACGCTTACGCATGTTTGCACTCACACACACACGCGCGTATAGATAGATAGATAGATAGATAGATAGATAGATAGATAGATAGATAGATAGATAGATAGATAGATAAATGGGTGGGTGGATAGATAGATAGAGATAGATAGATAGATAGATAGATAGATAGATAGATAGAAAGATAGGTGGGTAGATAGATAGATAGATAGATAGATAGGTGGGTAGATGGATAGATAGATAGGTGGGTAGATAGATAGATAGATAGGTGGGGTAGATGGATATCTGGCGGGGTTCAGAGGTGCCTCCTCTGATTCAACACACATAGGACATCACCAGCTCCCCCCTCCCCTTTCCCCTCCCCCATCTCCCCTTCCCCCACCTACATTGTTGATCGTAGTTAATTAACCGCGGAGGCAAATCCACCACGAAAACAATGTTAATTAAAAGAATAGAAAGCACCCTGCACGATCTTGCACACAAACCAGTATTGATTACTGTGAAATGCTTTCATCGTTTTTCTAAGATCAAAAGCGAGTTTGAGTGTATGGAGGCGGAACATCATGAAAATTGCTTCAATCTCGAAGTCAATGCAATGTTCCAGCTGCCTACACACTATCATATTTTACTTTGTTATTATTAATTATCTTTTTTTTTGTGGTCCAACCGAGAGTCATTGACTCGTATCAATCACGCTTCATCATATTCAAGATAATATCTTTCCGTTTTTATCCCGTGCGAGAATGTTACCTTATTTCGTAGTTACACGGAGAATAACATTGGAAATGGAGCTTATTTCAGTTTAATTTTGGCTGAAGCGGCAGAACATTTCCGGGGTATTGTATCGTCCAGCATGAAAACCATTGGAGGTGGACAGAGAACAATCCGTCTTGGCCGAACAACGCAATCAGTAAATCATGGAGCTGGATATGATCAATATACCCTCTGCCAGCAAGCAGTTGGACTAGGATGAAACATACACAGAAAACCTCTCACTGCAATCAGCTGCAGCCGAGTAGTCATCAATCGATCTGGTCATGTTTTTTTTTGTGTGTGTTTTAAAAAGGCGATACAAAGAAGTGTTCGTTCCAAATATCTAATGGGGGGAAAAAAGTCGTTGGAAGCCAGGTGTGATTAACTGGCTGATAGCGATGCTGTGATGTTCCCTCATATAGACCTCCATCACATAGGCAGTATGTTCCCTCACAGAGACCTCCATCGAATAGTTCTGTATGTTCCCTCATAGAGACCTCCATTACATAGTCCTGTGTGCACCCTTATAGAGACCTCCATTACAAAGTCCTGTGTGTTTCCTTATAGAGACCTCCATTACAAAGTCCTGTATGTTCCCTCATAGAGACCTCCATCGAATAGTCCTGTATATTCCCTCATAGAGACCTCCATTACAAAGTCCTGTATGTTCCCTCATAGAGACCTCCATCGAATAGTCCTGTATGTTCCCGTATAAAGACATCCATTACAAAGTCCTGTGTGTTCCCTCATAGAGACCTCCATTACATAGTCCTGTGCATTCCCTCATAGAGATCTCCATTACACAATCTTGTAGGTTCCTTCATACAGACCTCCATCACACAATCCTGTAGGTTCCCTCATAGAGACCTCCATCACACAATCCTGCAGGTTCCCTCATACAGACCTCCATCATACAATCCGGTAGGTTCCCTCGTACAGACCTCCATCACACAGTCCTGTAGATTCCTTCATACAGACCTCCATTACACAATCCTGTAGGGTTTCCTCCAAGGGACCTCCACCACACAATCCTGTAGGTTCCCTTAAAGAGATCTCCATCACACAATCCTGCAGGTTCCCTCATACAGACCCCATCACACAATCCTGTAGGTTCCCCCATAGAGATCTCAATCACACAATCCTGCAGGTTCCCTTATAGAGATCTCCATGACACAATCCTGCAGGTTCCCTCATACAGACCTCCATCACACAATCCTGCAGGTTCCCTTATAGAGATCTCCATCACACAACCTGCAGGTTCCCCTATAGAGATCTCATCCATCACACAGTCCTGTAGGTTCCCTCCTCGGGACCTCCATCACACAATTCTGTAGGTTCCCTTATTTCGACATCTATCACATAATCTTGTATGTTTCTCTACATAGACATCCACTACAAAATCCTATGTTCTTCCCCAAAGAGACCTCGACCACATAATCCTACATGTTCCGTCCTATAGACCTGCCTCTATCACATAGTGGTGTATGTACATTCAAAGAGACCTCCATCGCATAGTCCTGTATGTTCCCTCATAGAGACACCCATTACATAATCCTGTATATTCCGTCATAGAGACACCCATTACATACTCCTGTATATTCCCTCATAGAGACAACCCATTACATAATCCTGTATATTCCCTCATAGAGACACCCATTACATAATCCTGTATATTCCCTCATAGAGACACCCATTACATAATCCTGTATATTCCCTCATAGAGACACCATTACATAATCCTGTATATTCCCTCATAGAGACACCCATTACATAATCCTGTATATTCCCTCATAGAGACATCCATTACATAATCCTGTATATTTTTCTCATAGAGACACCTATTACATAATCCTGTATATTCCCTCAAAGAAACCTCCCTCCATCACATAGTCCTATATGTTTTCTCATAGAGTCCTTCATCACATAATCCTATATATTTTCTCATAGAGTCCTCCATCACATAGTCCTATATGTTTTCTCAGAGTCCTCCATCACATAGTCCTATATGTTTTCTCAGAGCCTCCGTTACATAGTCCTATATGTTTTTTCTCAGAGTCCTCCATCACATAGTCCTATATGTTTTCTCATAGAGTCCTCCATCACATAGTCCTATATGTTTTTCTCAGAGTCCTCCATCACATAGTCCTATGTATTTTTCTCAGAGTCCTCCATCACATAGTCCTATGTGTTTTCTCATAGAGTCCTCCATCACATAGTCCTATATGTTTTTCCTAGAGTCCTCCATCCATCATAGTCCTATGTGTTTTCTCATAGAGTCCTCCATCACATAGTCCTATATGTTTTCTCAGGGTCCTCTATCACATAGTCCTATGTGTTTTTTCTCATAGAGTCCTACATCATATAGTCCTATATGTTTTCTCAAAGTCCTCCATCACATAGTCCTATATGCTTTCTCAAAGAGTCATCCATCCATCACATAGTCCTATGTGTTTTCTCATAGAGTCCTCCATCACATAGTCCTATATGCTTTCTCAGAGTCCTCCATCACATAGTCCTATGTGTTTTTCTCATAGAGTCCTCCATCACATAGTCCTATATGTTTTTCTCAAAGTCCTCCATCACATAGTCCTGTACGTTCCTTTACGGAGATATCTCCATCTTATGGTTCGGTATGTTCCCTCAAAGAAACATCCACACATAGTCCTATATGTTTTCTCAGAGTCCTCCAACACATAGTCCTATATGTTTTTCTCAGAGTCCTTCATCATATAGTCCTATATGTTTTCTCAGAGTCCTCCATCACATAATCCTATATGATTTCTCGGAGTCCTCCATCACATAGTCCTATATGCTTTCTCAGAAAGTCCTGCATCATATAGTCCTATATGTTTTCTCAGAGTCCTCTGTTTCATAGTTCTATATGTTCCTTTAATGATACCACCATCTTACGGTCCTGTATGTTCCCTCAAAGAGACCTCCAACACATAGTCCGGGTGTGTTCCCTTATAGACACAGCTATCACACAGTCTTACCTGTTTCCCCAGACAGTCCACCATCACATAGTCCTACTTGTTTCCCCAAACAGTCCTCCATCACACAGTCCTACCTGTTTCCCCAAACAGTCCTCCATCACACAGTCTTACCTGTTTCCCCAGACAGTCCACCATCACATAGTCCTACTTGTTTCCCCAAACAGTCCTCCATCACACAGTCCTACCTGTTTCCCCAAACAGTCCTCCATCACACAGTCTACCTGTTTCCCCAAACAGTCCTCCATCACACAGTCCTACCTGTTTCCCAAACAGTCCTCCAACATAGTCCTACCTGTTTCCCCAAACAGTCCTCCACATACAGTCCTACCTGTTTTCCCCAAACAGTCCTCCATCACATAGTCCTACCTGTTTCCCCAAACAGTCCTCCATCACACAGTCCTACCTGTTTCCCCAAACAGTCCCTCCATCACACAGTCCTACCTGTTTCCCCAAACAGTCCTCCATCACACAGTCCTACCTGTTTCCCCAAACAGTCCTCCATCACATAGTCCTACCTGTTTCCCCAAACAGTCCTCCATCACACAGTCCTACCTGTTTTCCCCAAACAGTCCTCCATCATACAGTCCTACCTGGTTTCCCCAAACAGTCCACCATCACATAGTCCTACTTGTTTCCCCAAACAGTCCTCCATCACACAGTCCTACCTGTTTCCCCAAACAGTCCTCCATCACACAGTCCTACCTGTTTCCCCCAAACAGTCCTCCATCACACAGTCCTACCTGTTTCCCCAACAGTCCTCCATCACACAGTCCTCTACCTGTTTCCCCAAACAGTCCACCATCACATAGTCCTACTTGTTTCCCCAAACAGTCCTCCATCACACAGTCCTACCTGTTTTTCCCCAAACAGTCCTCCATCACATAGTCCTACCTGTTTCCCCAAACAGTCCTCCTCCATCACACAGTCCTACCTGTTTCCCCAAACAGTCCACCATCACACAGTCCTACCTGTTTCCCCAAACAGTCCTCTGTCACAAAGCCCTTTTTCCAAGTAAACAGACCAGTCAGAGCAAACTGGACACAGGACTGCAAACATGATTGCCTTGTCGTTCATTGCAGTGTTTTATTGCAAGTGAGCTAGCAGACGTCGTGTGCGTGCGCACGGGCATGTGTGTAAATGTGTCACTGGGACTTAGAAGCTACATATTGCTCTCTCTCTCTCTCTCTCTCTCTCTCTCTCTCTCTCCTCTCTCTCTCTCTCTCTCTCTCTGAAGAAGAAGGTCTGGACAGGTTAGAGAGCCATTCCAGAAGGAACAACGTGAAATTTTTGTGATGTTACGGAAACGGTTGCGGAGAACCCTCAAGCATGCGTGGGCACAATAGTGACTATCCTAAACGAGTTTATCACGAACAAAGTATTAACTATAAGTACTGCAAGAGAAGGAGGAGTGTCCTGTATTTATATGTTAAGGTAAGTGTTCCGTTATCCCTTTTGTGTACTGTTTTCGTTTGGAACAAAGAAGTCTCGTTGATATTGTAACATGAGTTTTCAAATCAAGCACGAACAAGATTTATTTCATATGTGTTATATATATATATATATATATATATATATATATATATATATATATATATATATATATATATATATATATATATACACGCACGCATGCACGCTAGCACGCAAACGCCTTAAGTGTTACTTTGTCTTCTGACCACAGACATTGACAAGGAAACGTAAATTCAAGGATGCAAATTCCAAGAGACAACAATCCCAGCTGACAGCACAAACATTGTAAAGGGCTTTTTCTTTTTTAATCGCCGTGCATTATATGGACAGTTTTTGGGAAACGCCAGAAAGTCTAGACATCGGAAATGACGAACACCATCCCCCACCCCCCACACTTACCCCCACCCCCCACCCCGCCCGCCTCTCCTCCGTGAAGCACGAACGTGAGTGACGAATTCTTTGCGTTGACTTTAATTGTCGTGAGCGGGCCAACCCCCCCCCCCCCCCCCCCTTCCCCCACCCCTGCCAATCCTTCTTCCCCTTAAGTTTGTAGTGCCAGCCATTGTCGCCCATCCATTAGAAAATAAGCGGCAAATTGTGCTGCATCACGCAGCGGGCTATCCATGCAGGTCGTTGTGAAACGTTCGTCGCCAGTATTGATCTGCATGAGGGGGGGGGGGGGGGGGCATTCTGAGATCACGCGGACGACACGTTCTTCTGAGTGAAATGTCCCATTTCTCGTGTAGCTAAACTGTTGAGTACTTTAAAAAAAAAAAAAAAAGGGGGGGGGGGGGAGGGGACTAAAGCAATCATCCAGGGGGTTAATTAGAAATTCCAAAGCGCACAGGGGGATGATAATGAAGTTAAACCAAACGATGCTGACACATATTATGAAGAGATATGTAACGACATCATGGTTTGGGTCAAGGGACAATTTATTGAGAGTGTGGTGGCTCTGATATTTTTCTCTCTCTGTTTATTTCTCCACTCGTGATTTACCCATATTTTTTGTCTCTCTATCCTCCTTTTCATACCCTCATTTCCTTTAGAAATCAATGTACGCATTTTTTACACATTAAAAAAATCATTTTCTTCCATTTTGTCATTTGCAGACTATTAGGTTTTTTACTTATTCAACAATTGATCAGTTTATCTCATTTCACCTATTAGCTTGTATTCATTTATTTATTGTTTACTCCATTACTTACTTTTACCTTCCATTCTTCCACTACTATCTATAACTCAAACTACGATTGCCTTCATCATTATTATTATTATCATTTTTTTTTTCACATTTTTAATGTCACCCTCTCACATCCCTCCACTCAACAGTTCCTTCGTTTTCTCACACATTCATCCCTCAACATAATTTGGCAAAGTACTTACCTAAAACAAATTAATAACAAATTCATGTGTGTACAGATATAGGGTTGTTATAATAAAGAGTTCAAAACAAAGTATCCTATGACATCTATCTTGATGTTCTTTGTATTTGAAGGAATGAATGGGAGAATGAGTTGACTCAACTGACACCATGTATATGTTCGAATTATATAATCATACTAGGAAAGTATTTGCAAAGAGGGTTTTTATTTTGTTTTGTTTGTTTGTTTAATTGTTTGGGTTTTTTAAACAAACATTTCCACAAAAAAGAAAGACATATGCATCTTATAATTGTACAAAAAACACAGAAGTCAGACACAATAAGAGAACAAACACGCCATGCACACCCCCCCCCCCCCCAAAAAAAAAAAAAAAAAAAAAAAAGTCGCAGACACACACAAACGTACATGAATTATATGCAGAATATATATGCATAAACTTACACACACACACACACACACACACACAAGTAACCTCAGAAACGAGGAATCATTATCATTATTATTCTGTCATCGTCATCATCATTATCATTATCATCACATTAAGATACTATTATGCACGTCTTTTTTTTCTTTTGCATTCTCAGAATTTGTCTTGTTTTATGTCCCCATTCTTTCATCTGTATTATCATTATCATCATTATCATTATTATAATTATTATTACAGGTATTTTCTGTCAAAACGCCGTTTGGCATGACGCGGATGGCGTGATACAGTGTCTGTTGGTGTGCATCATAGTATTAGGTGATCTCCCTTAGTTAAATAGTCCGGAAGATGGTTGTCTCTCGGTGTTTATTGCAATGTTAAGCTTTCGCTCCTAGTTATGTGGAATGTGTCGTAGTGTTAGCTTTTTTCTCCCGTGGTTCAATAGTATAGAAAATAATTGTGTGATGGAGCGTATTGGAGTGTCAGGTTTCCTCCCATACTTTAAACATATAGAAAATATGGTTTGTTCATCTTCATCCGTATGAAGTCCCTCAATCAACCAGCTGATTATTTCGGACACTCATCTTCATCCGTATAGACTATGTTGGTGGTGTGTTGTCAAGTTATGTTTCCTCCCATAGTCTAATAGCACAGACAATAACTCTTTACCTTGTGTTAACTGGTATGTGTGTTAGATATTCTTCCGTAATTTAGTAGTATGGAAGATTTTTGTTTGTCTGTTGGGATGTGTTGTAGTACTAGGTGATCTCCCTTGGATAAATAGTTAGAAGATGATTGCTAGTGTATACTGGAGTACATGTATTAAGTTTTTCTGTCCTAGTTTATTCTCCCTTAGAAGTACAGAAAATAATTGTTTTCTTGGTGTGTGTGTGTTATAGTGACAGGTTCCGCCCATAGTTTTTAATAGTACAGAAAGTAACTGTTTACTGGTATGTGTGTGTTAGATGTTCTTCCATAGTTCAATAGCATGGAAGATAATTGTTTGTTTGTGTTTGTGTGTGTTGTGGTGTTAGCTTTTCTCCCATGCCTATGTCTGTCTATGTCTATCTGTCTATCTATGTCCGTCTATCAGTCAATCAGTTTATCTGTCTATCTATCTATCTATCTCTATCAATCTATGGTCCATCTATCAATCAATCAATCATGCCTCTATCTATCTATCTATGTATATATCTATCTATCTTTCTATCTACTTATCTACTTATCTAGCTATCTATCTATCTAATCTAATTAATACTACTATCTATCTAAGCCATCTGTCGATGTATATACATTCTGTCTGTCAAGTTTGTTAATCATGGTGGAAACTAATTTCTTCCTGCCACGGAATTCGGTACATTGGACCTGATGAGATACCTCGCGTGACCAACCTACGTTTTCAGCCCTCTCGATGGGGTGGGGGGGTGGGGGGGGGGGGGGGGGGGGGGGGGGGGGA
>JADBJO010020613.1:5000-7500 GCA_016801955.1 Conus betulinus
TGGAGACCTATCTCACTTTTAAATGTAATTTATAAAATAGGATCATCCTGTATAGCAACGGTTAAAGCAAGTTCTACCAAATATAATTGATGAAGATCAAACAGGGTTTATCAAAAACAGATATATTGGAGATAATTTAAGGTTGATATATGATATGATGGCTTATCTAGACAAACATAATCTACCCGGATTGCTTTTGAATATAGATTTTGAAAAGGCTTTCGATTCGATAAACTGGAACTTTATGTTTAAAGTACTGAAAGCATTTGGTTTTCAAGACGATATATGTAGATGGATAGGTACGTTCTATAAAAATATTAAATCATGTGTAATTGTAAATGGTCAGGTTTCGGATTGGTTTAAAATTGAACGAGGCTGCAGACAAGGAGACCCTCTATCTCCTTATATATTTGTGTTATGCGTAGAAATATTGGCTATTATGGTCAGACAGAATTCCAGTATCCATGGGATCTCGGTGAACAATGTTGAACACAAGATTTCTCAGTACGCTGATGACACAGAATTCCTACTCGCAGGAGATAGAAGTTCTTTTGAAACTGTATAGATGTTCTTGATAGGTTTGGTTCTGTGTCGGGCCTTCATATGAATGTAGAAAAAAAAACTAATGTCGTTTGGCTGGGAAGTGAGAAAAATTCTGAAATTCGTTACATGGAACATTTAGGTATGGAATGGAATCCGTCTAAATTCCGAGTATTAGGAATGTGGTTCACTAATGACCTGAAAGAATGTGTAGATATAAATTACTCAGAAAGACTAGCAGATGTAAAGCATTTATTCAAAATATGGATAAAACGACAGTTAAAACCCCTTGGTAGGGTAGCAATATTAAAATCTCTTATCCTTTCAAAGTTGACACACCTCTGGTTACTATTACCAAACCCACCAGACATATTTTTTCAATCATGTCAACAGGCTTGTTACCAATTTGTTTGGAATAAGAAGAAGCCAGATAAGATTAGCCGAAAAACTGCACATAAAAGTATCAAAGATGGCGGCATTGGTCTTCCTGAACTAAAAACTTTTGTTTTATCTCTGAAGCTGTCCCTGGATACGTAAAGCTGAGATGTCAACCCATAGATGGCGAAATATTCTGTTGTTTAACTTCCCTAAGTGGTCGCTTATGAAAAAATATGGTCCAGAATTCGTTTCCAAATTTACTAAGTATAATCAGTTTTGGGCTGAAGTTCTTGATGCGTATAAATTCTTTTATTACAAGTGTTCCCCCCAAAACTCCACTGAACTTCTTGCCGAACCATTATGCCACAATAAGCGATTTCAAATCGGAAAGAAGTGCATTGTATCGAAAAAAAACTAAGTAGCAAAGATATTAACTGTCTCGCCCACTTTTTTGATGACAAAGGAAAGTTCTTGCCACATGCACTTTTTAAAAAAAAAATATATAATAAATATTGATTTTGTCACTTTTGCTGGCTATAAATCGACTATAATGGACTATGTGAAAACCTCTGGTATAACTATAAAAAAACGATAAGTACATAAACTCTTCATTGTGCTTTAAACATCTTTTCGCTATAAATAAAGGCTCCAAGTTGTATTATGATATCATCATTGCGAATAATCAAAAGCCAAAAATGTTGTGATAAATGGGACATGAAATTGCTGATGCAAAATGATTGGAAATCCTGTTTTTTGCACGCGCATAAGATACGTGATGTAGGGCTGCAGTGCAGTGGTTTCAACTGAAAATATTACACAGGTGTTTATGCACAATGTTGTTTTAAAGGAGATTGGAATCGTTGAAAGTAATAACTGTAGTTTTTTTGCAGCACATCCAAAGATAGCATTGATCATGTTTTGGAAATGTCACATGTACAAGTATTTTGGAATGCTTTCATTGGCTTAATGAAAGAAAAATGTTTGAATGCTGAAAATGTCCTTTTTGACAGAAGCACTAGTACTATTTGGCTATGACAATGCAATTGTGGGCGACACCGTCTTTTTTATTTTATAATACTATTTGCGAAATATTACATATACATTTGTAAAATAAACAACACCCTGCCCACAAATACAAGTATTTATAAATAAATTAAAATTTAGATACAAAATTGAGGAACATATTGCATATTTGAAATTAAACCATGCAGATTTTTTGACTAGATGGCTGACATACAGACCATTGATGGATACTGCGTAACATTTGTGCCCTTTTTTTTTTTTTCTTTTCTTTTTTTTTTCTTTTCAAAAACAAGTTGCACTAATAGATTTAGAAGTGTAAGATGAGGTGTGTAAATGAACACTTTTCTGTGCATTATTAGAGGCCTGATTTCAATATTTTGCCAAACATAATGATGTGAAAAACATCCCTGTCAGCATGATTTTTTCTTGATGCATCCACCCGCTCTCTCTCTCTCTCTCTCTCTCTCTCTCTCTCTCTCTCTCTCTCTCTCTCTCTCTCTCTCTCTCTAGATAGATAATGTTTGCATGAATTTGTGAATTCACACTGCTTGGGGTGATT
>JADBJO010020613.1:30000-31025 GCA_016801955.1 Conus betulinus
TAACGCTGACGAGCGAAGATGTGGACTTAGTCGGAGATTACCATGTGTTTCATTGGGAGGGAGTGCGGTGACGGGGGGGGGGGGGGGGCGGGGGGGGGGGGGGGGGGGTGGTTTCTGGGCGGGGGGGGTGTGGAACAGAAGTTTACTTGGAGCAGTCGAGACAGCGGGGGAAGAAGGGGAAGAGAGGCGAAGCGGTAGTTTCTCAAACACGACGTTTGTGAAATATGCGGTCTGTGGTGACGTCGAACTCTCGGGTGGCGGAAATCCAGACTCCTAAGGAACTCGTCCTAGGGACAGGAAACTACCAGGACACACTACTAGGACCATACTTCGAGGACACACCTACAGAACATAACTGCTGGAACCACACTACTAGAACATACTGCTAAGGCACACACTACAGGAACATACTGCTAGGAAGCACCTACGAGGAACATACTGCTAGAACACACTCTAGGAACATACTACCAGAACATTAGATGACCATCGGTCCCCTGATGGAAAGCAAACAAGCTTGGCCACAGTTTCAGACATGACCGCATGGTGCAGGTGCGCAATTCTGAGTCCAAGCAGTCGGAGTAACAAATCAGACCTATCCAGGGTAGAGATCATCCCACAACACTGGTAAGAGCGCCGCCGCGACCTGCGTTCCCACTATTTAAAGGCCAAGAATTGAAGCACACGCTAATTATGGCAGCAAGCAGGTCCTCCATGCCGTTCGGTACGGACAGAGAACACTGAGGAAATGGCCCAAGCTTTGGCTTCTCCTTAACGAAGGATTGACAGCTTGACACAGAAAGGGTCGCCGCCGAAACTCGGCTTGGCTGTTGACTAACCTGACACCGGCGGCACTCCACATTAACATTTTGCTCTAGTCACTCTATAATCCATGGAAACATTTTTGACTGTCCCATTTTTGCTCTAAGTCCCTCTATAATTAATCCAGGTAACATTTTTGAATGTGCATTTTGCTCTAAATCACTCTATAATCCATGTAAACATTTGAATGTCATTTTGCTCTCAAA
>JADBJO010020614.1:0-12500 GCA_016801955.1 Conus betulinus
ATATGATCTATTTAGATATCTATAGATATCTCTCTTCTCTCTCACTTATAGCTGTATATCTACACCTAACTCTATTACCTATCTATTTCAGTATATATTATTTCTGTCTATAACTCTATAGATTTCTCTGTCCTCATCGCTTCTATCTCTCTCTATCTCTCTTCTCTCTATTTATGTATATATATTTCCCTCTTTCTTTATATCTCTCTTTTTATCTTCTTTATTATATATCTGGAATAGCTCTCTCTTTCTCTCTTTCTCTCTTTCCCTCCCTCTTTTTCTCTTTTCTCTCGTTCTCTCGCTTTCGCTTTTTTTCTCTCTCCCACTGACACTCCTATCCTATCCCTCCTCTTCACTCTCTCTCTCTCGCTCCCTCGTTTCTCTCTCTTTCTCGCTCTATCTTTCCTCTTTCTCTATCTCTCTATCTCTATCTCTCCATCTCCTCTCTCTCCTGTTTGGGTAGAGTAACAAAAATCACTGGAGAAAGGGGTAAGTAAGGAGGACTGTAACTCATTGACATTTTTTCAAAACCGAGTGAGATAAGATCAGGCCCTTCCCATTCCCGTTTCCTCTCTCTCTCTCTCTCTCTCTCTCTCTCTCTCCTCTCCTATCCCCACACACCCACACACACACACAAACACATACACACACAGACATTAGACACACACGCGCGCGCCGCGCGCACACACACACACACACACACACACACACACACACACACGCCGGAAAACAAAACCATTCTCCCCATCAAACGCAACATGAAAAGGCTGTCCCTAGGTCACAATGCGTGTCATTTTCAATCTACATCAAAGCGGACCGACATGACAATACGCACGTTGCGCCTGCAGGGTCTAAGTGTTGGACGAAGTGATTGGGAATGCAAGGTGTATGTTGGTAGCAGTTTCGGCCTCAGAGACATTCCACACAGGACCTGCGTTGGGTGATACACCACATGCTCAACTAAAATCCTCACATCCAGAAAGGCAAGTGATTGTGTCAAAAAATATTAATTTTGTTTGTTTCGTATTCTTCAGTTGTTTCTCTCTCTGTTTTGTTTGGATACTTATTGCTTACTCATTTTATCACTCTCATTCTCTTTGACTGTATTTTTGTGACAGCGTTCAAGGAAAAAGACGTTCCAGGGTGTGTTTTGGCTGATGTGTGTTACCTTGTGAAGTCAGACAGGGAATTTGAGAGGACATGCTAGTAAAAAAATGTAAATAAACAGATGTTTTTGTCTGCGATGTTGTTCCCCCCCATCCCAGATACGTGTGTTATTTCGATTTAGACATCAGCACACTCAAGAATTCTGGTACCAACTGGAAGTTCCAAACATTTTGGTCGATGATAATATTTCATCAAAGAACATACCAACCCGTACTGCACGATATAATCAAACAAAAACGCGCGCTCGCGCACACACGCGGGCCCGCAGCTACAACACACACACACACCACACACACACCACACACAAACACACCACCACACACAAACAACACGCACGCACGCACGCACGCACACACCACACACAACACACACCATACACTCTCCTCCTCTGTTCGTTCTTCCTGTGTCTCTTCTCTGTCTCTCTGTCTCTGTCTCTCTCTCTCTCTCTCTCCTCTCTTCCTCTTCTCTCTCCTCTCTCTCTCTCTCGCTCGTCCTCTCTCTCTTAGCTATGCCGGAATTGTAGAACGTAAAGCCTGATCAGTCATGCACCGTTTTGTAAAGTGATTGCTTAAAGTGGTTATTTTAAAACAGACTGCCTGGGCCATCATGTAGAAGAAGAAAAATAATCGCGGCAAGAACAAGCTGGTTTCAGACACGGAAGGAGCATAACAGAATAAATATATTCAAACTCTGAGCTCTGCCGTTGAAAATACATTCAGCATCAGCAAGACATCTGCCACGTCTTCATTGACTTTTAAACGGCGTACAACCCGTATGCATGATGCAACATTGGACCACAATGAAAGAGGTATAATATGAACCCAAAACTGGTTTCAACAATCCAGCAACTATGGCAACACAAGCCAGTGGTACGATTTTCAGGAAGAATGAGAGACTGGTTCCACACATCCGTTACTTCAAGGCTGCCTGTTGTCACCCACACTATTTTCAAGATCTAGCTTAATTAAACGAATCACTATTGATGCGCTGGAAGATCATTTCGGCAGAGTTGATATTGAAAGGTAAACAATTACCAAACACAAATTTGCTGATAACATCGACAGTCTGGCAGGAAGTGGAGATGAGATGGCTAACCGGGTGGAAATGGTTGGACAAATCAGTGCCGAAAAACTAAGCTGGTGAGAAATAATGACGAAGCCATCAGAACAGTTAGCACAGTCAGGGGTCAACAACTTGAAAACAGTCAAGGAAAACAAATACCATGGTGCTATCATCAGCCAAGAAGTATCCAAGCAAGAAGGCGATCGCATGAACTGTGCTATCAACAGCTGTAATTGCAAAGTTAAAACCAAAGGTCACTCTCCCAAACCAAACTGAAACCTTGTTGCATGCTCTCGTCGTATCAGTTCTCCTGTATGCAAGCGAGTCATGGACTCTGACAGAACAACTCCAAAGCAAGATCCAAGCTGCAGAAATAAGGTGTCTCAGATGCCTCCGTGGCATTTCATGCACTGACTGCATCACTAACACAGAGGTGCAGAAAAGTGTTGTTCAACAGGTGGGTCACTAGGACGACTTGCTGTCGACCATAAAGAAAAGGAATCTGCAGTCGTATGGCCACATTACCTGAACGGGAGAACTCTCCTAGATTATTTCCACAACGAAAGAGGAGAAGGGAACGCTACTGAAAGAGATGGTCAGACAATTTCATGGAATGAACCGGCAAAAGCTTCGGCCAAACCCAGCTAATGACCGAATTAAGCGGAGGCTTCTTGTTAGGCAAGTCCCCTGCAGCGCCCTTAAAACCCGGGCGGGTTGGGGGACAGTTGACAGGTAAAAGCAAGCTTTAACTGAACCTGTGTTAATTGTGTAGAATGACAATGGCTGTGTTATCAAGGCTTTATCGAAAACAGATTACATTGTGTTTGTATAGAGTTTAATTTCAGACGAATGACCGTCATCAACTGGGCCGTCAACAATAGTTTCTTTCCTCACCTTCTTAATATCCATCAGGTAACACATTACGCACGTCTAGGTTGAAGAAGGGGTTCTGTAACATCAGTTACGGACATAGACATCAGTCTGCATCTTCAACTGAGCTGACAAACTCCGGCACAAAAGAGATATGTGAGCATTTTTTTCCCCTGGAAGTTAAAGATGGTAGAATTGCCAGGTGTGCTGAGGTAGGGGTAGGGGTGAAGACACAGGAATGGCACGTGGACAGACCAATGATTTTGCATCTATTTGCCCACAACGCCTAATGCATATCGTGTGCGTGTGTGTGTGTGTGTGTGTGTGTGTGTGTGTGTGTGTGTGTGTGTGTGTGTGTGTGTGTGGTTTGTGCGTGCGTGCGTGCGTGCGTGTGTGCGTGCGTGCATGTGGTGTGTGTGTGTGGGGGGGGGGGATGCATGGGCGTGTTTGAGTGTGTATGTGCTTGTGTATAGATAAGGCGGAGCAGGGTTTTGTAATGCGGAGAGAGAGAGAGAGAGGAGAGAGAGGAGAGAGAGAGAGACAGAGACAGAGAGACAGAGACAGAGACAGACAGAGACAGACAGACAGACAGGGACAGAGACCGAGAGGGACAGAGAGGAGTGAATAGGGGTTACATATTTTTTTCTGGTGACAAATGATGTTCTGAAGGTCAGAAATGGCCACCGTCCCTTCTGATAGCCAAATAGACGTAGCTGCCACCAGCAACGTGAATGTCCATGACTGCACTGGTGAATGTAGCGCGGACTGTACTCTTTTGAAGGTGGCTTTTTCTGACATGACATGTATGACCCAGTTCTTTTTAACAGGTCCATGCAGTTATCTGAGCCCCCCCCCCCCCCTCTCTCTCTCTCTCACTCTCTCCTCTCTCTCTCTCTCTCTCTCTCTCTCTCTCTCTCTCTCCCTGTCTCTCGCTCACTCTCTTTCTTCTCACTCTCACTCTCTCTTTCTCTGTCTCTCTCTCTCCACTCTCTCTGTCTTTCTCTCTCTCTCTCTTCCTCTCTGTCTCTCTCTCTCCTCTTTCTGTCTCTCTCTCTTCTCTCTCTCTCTATCTCTCTCTCTCTCGCTCTCTCTCTCTCTCTCTCTCTGTCTTCTCTCTTTCTTCTCTTTGTGTTAATTGGCATTTACAACAGGTCCTGGAACAAAGCCCACAGAGAGAGAGAGAGAGAGGGGAGGGGGAGGAGGGAGGAGAGGAGGGTGGAAGGGGAAATTCAGACAGACGCAAAGTTCGGACGGTTAGGTGGGAGCGGTCTTATCTGTGTCGGTTGAAGTACGCCAAAACAAACGAATATATACTCACATCCCTCCCGATGTTTGTATCATATCTTTTTCTCTTTTTAGTAAGCAACCCACACTGATTCCAATACCCTGAACGAACTCTCTTTCTTGAAAGCCATACTGCCAAAAGCAAAGGCCAAACACAAGACAAGTGATGACAGCGTAGAATAACGTTTAGCTGAGTGACGAATGTCTGTAGCCTGAGCAGTTTCCTTTGGGATGTGAAGACGAGGACAGGCAGGAAACCGATTACAGCAATTTGGTAAGGAACGTCTGTGTAGACACCTGTCAGCACCACTGTCAATAACAACGAGAAATCTAACAGGAGAGCTGCCAGCACTGCAGAATGTTTCGGTGCAGTAGTCAAGGAACTGGATTTCTCTCTGGGCAGATATGTTGCATTTATCAAGGGAAATTACACATGAGAAGAAAATTTACAGTACGCGTCATCGAACGTCTGTGCTTTTCTTTTCTATGACTGGTTTGAGCACTTTGCTGCTGAATAATGCAATTCACAATGGCAATGGCTAGCATCTTACTTGAAATTTAAATTTCGTTTTGGACAGCTGGTCCTACTTGTTTTTTGTTGTGTGTTGTTTTTTTTTTTGTTTGTTTGTTTGTTTGTTTTTAGCAAGGGCAGAGAACCAGTAGCTGAATACCTGTGGCGTCTGGCAATCAGAAGTATGTTTACAGAACTCGGCAAACCGTATAACTCTACGATGTACATCGTCATTTATAAATAAAAAAAGATGCACAATTGGGGAACAACACTTGCATCTAAAATACTCTTCATATTCAGTACAGTAAAAACCAGTAGACGTTGTCTTCAAGGATTAGAGATACAAACTATATATCTAATTCTGGTCAGCCTTTATTTTTCACATTCACCAAAAAACGTAACGTCCTCTGTTTTGGTATGAAAATATATGGGAGTTTAAACTCTTACACACCCCTGCCCTCCCCCCCCCCCCCTCCATCCCCCCTCCACCCCCCCACCCCCCCCCCCCCGCCCCGAGAGTTGTAGTCACGTCAAGAAGACCAAACGACAGAAAAATTAGTTTGTAATGATATAATGGAATACATTCGCACTCTGAAATCTTTAATGCAAGCAATTGCACTGGCATTATGAAGGGTAAACTTTCAGCCATGCTGAGTCCATGATGAGGACTTTGTGGTTGATTGGACAACACATCGGTTTTGCTTAATGTGAATCCTCACCCTCATATTTGTTTAACCTTAAAGTTCTATCGTCCAACGGAGTTAGAGGCAGTGAACTTTCAGAGATCCACCATGTATTGGGACACAGTGTGATGGGAGGCAGAACCAATTCCTATCCTACCACCTCTTAGACTTGCCAGATCTCAAAAAGGCACAGTTGGCGAGGTGGACGAAAGGATTCAAGACCGAAGAATTCGACCCAACGAGCAGTGCAAAACTCACACCCACCGGCTTCGCAGACAAGCGCTCCAACCATTTTGGCCATGGGCCCTCTACAATACATCGAAATTACATTGTACAATCCAGGTAGGAATAGTTTGCGGAAGGGGGTGGGGGTGGATAGTGGCTCGTGCGGGGTCAGATAGCATCCGTGGACGTTTGCCTACGTCTTCACTTGTGTGAGACCGTTTCGTCACAGCAGTGACTCATGTACTTGTGATGGACTGGCATTTTAATCAGGGGTGGAACAGACGCACTGACTTTCTCTCTCTCTCTCTCTCTCTATCTCCTCTCTCTCTCTCTCTCTCTCTCTCTCCTCACTCTCTCTCCGCTCATGGTCTTCTCCTCTCTCTCTCTCTCGTCTGTCTCTCTCTCTCTCTCTCTCTCTCTCTCTCTCTCGCCTGTGTCTCTCTACGTGTACGTCTCCATGCATGCGTACCTACAATGTATGTGTGTGTGTGTGTGTCTGTGTGTGTGTGTGTGTGTGTGTGTGTGTGTGTGTGGTGTGTGTGTGTGTGTGTGTGTGTGTGTGTGTGACACTATGAGTGATTCCGGAGAGTTCATGGGAAAGGGGGGATCATAGAGAATCAAATGAAAGAAACAAGGAAGCAAAGAGAGGAACAGGAATTTGAAACAAGACAAGATTGAACGAGATAAACGTCTTTATTTTCAAGGATAATAGTTTAGAATGTGCGTGCTTTTTTTTCCCCTCTTTTTCCCTAACAGACATTAAAAGTTTTACTCGGATATTTTAGAAGATCTCTGCATATCATGTTTTGATGAGAGAGAGAGAGGAGAGAGAGAGAGAGAAGAGAGAGAGAGAGAGACAGACAGGAACAGACACAGACAGACAGACAGACAGAGACAGAGGACAGACAGAGACAGAGAGAGAGAGAGACAGGGACAGAGAGACAGAGAGGAGACAGAGACAGAGGGACCAGAGAGACAGAAACACAGAGACAAAGTACAGAGAGACAGAGAGAGGCAGAAAGAGAGAAGAGGGGGGAGAAAGATAGAAGAGAGAGAGGAGAGAGAAGGATGAGAGAGAGGTGAGAGAGAAGTGAGAGTGAGAGAGGGAAGAGAGAGAGAGAGAGTGAGAGGGAGAGAGGAGAGAGAGAGGAGAGAGAGGAGGAGATAGAGAGAGAGAGTCAGTGGGAGAGCGGAGAGAGGAGAGATAGAGCTGATCAGATTCAGTGATCAGATTCGGACCAGACAACAGGACGTCTGGCCTGCAAGAAAGGAACACCTGCTGATTACAATCCTTCACAGGCGCTTCTTTTCAACAACTTTGTCTGAAGTCAAATTGTCCACGCACGTCAAATATAAAGAGAGATCTACCTTGAAACCGTTCATCGCTGAAAGCCCGCAATGCCAGTGCCAGACAGACAAGATAGGTCTCGAGTTGAATGAGTAGAAATAGACATTGTGATAAGAAAATGCCGCTGGATGGAAGCATGTAAGTTTTCCATTTTGTTGTAGGGGGGTGCGGGTGGCGGGAAAGAGGAAGGATGGGGTATGTAGAAAAAGTGAATGGGCAAGAAAGTTTTGGAATTTTTTTATGGAAAAAGGCTTTTTTTAAGATAAGATAACTGAAAGGCTCTGAGGATGCTGGGGAAAGAACGGGACGAAGCACCGGGTTGGGACATGGGGGAGGGGGGGGGGGGGGGGGGGGGGGGGGGGGGGGGATGTGGGGGTGGGGGGGGGGCGGAGGGGGGGGGATGGGGGGGGGGGGAGGGAAATTCCTCTCTGCAGGGGATAGATTGTTAGAACATTCTAATCTCTCCAACTTTCCCTCTTCGCATCAGTCTGATGATTGCAGCATCGAAAAGTCATAGATGGATTGTGTGGAGTAGTACTGCAATTTGATGCAGATAGTTGTGAAGACGGCTCTTACAGGAATCAAATAAATGCTGCTGTAAATGTGATTTCGTGCTGTTTTGAACAGATACACACACAACACACACACACACACCACACACACACACACAACACACACAGGACACAGACACAGGACACACACAACACAGGACACACACACACAGACAGACAGACAACGACAGCGACAGAGTCAGGGTGAAAAGGTGGTGGGGGATATACATTTTTTTTTTTTTGTCTGACAGTAGCAACTGTTGTGAAGGTCACAGGCGGCGGGCATTGTCCCCCATAGAGGAAAACAACATTTCCCGACCACCGACATCGTCGGTGCCAGGACTGCATTGTGGTGATGGTAAAGTAGCTGTGGCCCTTTGAGGGGCGCTTTATCTGACACGACGTTTCACGATCTGTCCCTCGTTAACAGCTCCCTGCAATTTGCCTGTGTCTGTCCCTGTTTTGTTTCCTGGTCTACCTGAATGTGTATCTGAATGTTTGATTATCTTTGACACTGTCTCTCTCTTTCTGTGTGCATGATGCGTCTCTCTCTCTCTCTAGCTCTCCTCTCTCTCTCCTCTCACTCTCGCTCTCTCTCCTCTCTCCTCGCTTCTCTCTCTCTCGCGCGCTCTGCGCGCGCGCTCACAAACGCGCCCACTCTCTCTTTCTCTCTACCCACTCTCTCTCGTCTCTTCCTCTCTCTCCTCCTCTCTCCTCTCTCTCTCCGCTCTCCTCTCTCTCTCTCTCTCTCTCCTCTCATCTCTCCTCTCTCTCATCCCATCTCTCTCTCTCTCGTCTCTGAATTCTCTCTCTCTCCCCTTCTCTCTCTCTCTCTCTTCTGATTCTGCGTTCCCCACACACTCTATGCACACACTTTGTATCCCTCTTTCCCCTTTTCCTCCCCTTTCTCTCCTCTCTGTCTCTCTCGTGTTGGTCCTCTGTCTCTCTCAACCAAAGCTGACGAACTTAAAATATGTATTTTCAGAACGGTGTAAAAAATATGATACGTAATGCCAAACATAAGGTGATCACACACACACACACACACACACACACACACACACCACACACACACACACACACACACACATACACGCACATATACGCGCGCGCGCGCGCGCGCAGAGAGAAAGAGAGAGAGAGAGAGAGAGAGAGAGAGAGAGGAGAGAGAGAGAGAGAGAGAGAGAGAGAGAGCGCACCTACGAAATCAAAGAGAAAGTCGGCAGGACATGTGTATTGATATCAAAGCTAGCACAAAAAAAGCCAATCTGTTGAATTAAAAAAAAAAGACAGGACTGCCCACCTGTGTCTATGTGTATCTGTTCTAACCATGGTCACACTGACTGAACCACCAAATACACACACGAGTACCAATAGTGTTGCAGTTTGTCAGAGTGAAGTGAGTCGGAAAACAAGTTCCTGAAGAAGGTAGTTCCCACTTCAAAGACATTCCAGACAGAACTGTTGCACGGTATTTCAAGCCCATCCCATACTACCAGCCCAAAAAAGAGATTGCCTGCGTCAAAAACAGTATTTTTTCCTTCTCAGTCATCACTTGACTTGCTTTTGTCTCTATTTTTTGGCAGTTTTCAAGGCGAAAAATATTACGGATGCTTTTTGCTGATGTGTGCTGCCTTTTCGAAAGTCATTCAAGAAGTAGAGATGAATCCTTGGCAAAGGTTGAAAAGACGAATATAGGATTCTTGGAGGTTTATCACTCAAACATGCATGTTTTCTAGATATCCGATTCGAGAACGTAAACACCCCATAACTGTGAATACGAATCGAACAGCGCTGGAAAATCCAGTACCTGTAAATCTCTAAAGTGATTCTAACCCAAGAAACTAACATTGCACCACAATGGCACGCGCGCGTACAAGCCCACACGCGCACACACTACATGCCCACACCTACACCCATCCCCCCCCCCCCCCCCCCCCCCACACACACACACACACACACACAACGCGCACGCACGCACGCGCGCACGCACGCACGCACCGCGCGCGCGCGCGCACACACACGCACACACACACACACACACACACACACACACCACACACACCACACACGTACACACACACTGTACTGTTGACAAGACAAGCACTAAATCACAGGGCTGAACGTCAGTCAATGTATTTTGTCAATTACCGTAAAAAAAAGGCAAGTTACCAACAAGATAGGCATTTTGTAGACGTTCTACTAAAGCCAAAAAAAGAAAGACGAAACTATGAAACTATGAAAAACTAATTTGTGCATATTACTATATTTGGGGTGCATGGGGAAAATACTGGCTGAATTAAATTCGAGAAAAATTTTAGAAGAAAGAGTGGGGTTTAGTTGCCGCCAAGGACATATTGACAAACAAAGTGGTCAGTAAAGTTTTGCACCCATTGGTGTGGGTGGCAGGCCAGGTTTCCACTTATAGTGCCGCTGGGGAATGTTCGTGTCACTGGGGTGGCATGGATGAATTGAAGGTTCGCCAGTGTAGAATATTGTGGAGATGTGATGTGACAGTCTGGAGCGCCCTGTTGCTTCTCAGTCCCATCATAGTGGTATATATTTTTGGTTTTATATATATATATATATATATATACTAACATATATAACTATATGTTAGTGAGCTTCCTCCCCATTGGAGATGGTCTCCCGCTTTGGAGGACTATAAGCTTGCTGAAGGTTCATTTTGAGAAGCATTTATTATTACCCATTCACCCACTCAAGCACATACAAGATTAGAAATTGAGAGGGAAAAAAAAAAAATTGAAGATGAAATAAATGGGAAAATGTATATCATAAATATGAAAACCCCTTCACTAGCTGCATGAGGAAACTATCGCAATCCCTCCCGAAGAAACTATCGCAATCCCTCCCGAAGACAGATCTATATGTGTCGCCTGCTCCGAGGCCTTTCGTCCGCTGGATCGGACTCATCAGGGAGACACGGCTGATTTGTGTCTGTGCTCTTGGCGTCAGAAGACACACCACAGTCCATAATTCTGTGGTGTTCCGACCACCAAGGGTTCGAAAAAGAATGCAACAGCACACCACATGGACATCAGATAAGTCTCTCTTCGTTCTTTGTTTGTACTGTCCTAAATGTTAAATGTGATCTTTTTTTTTTTTTTGCTTGAAGAAGACCCAAGAGGTCGAAATGCATCGTGTCTTGTCCTGTACTTTGTTTGTCAATGTCCCTTGGCGGCAACTAACCCCCACTCTTTCTAAATTTTTTTTTTTTTTCAGAAAGGTTCCTACCTGACTTGTTTTTTACAGCTGTTTCCTGCTGATTACTAGTCACATCATCCCGTTTGATCGCTTGGTTCAGGGATTTTTTTCAACGCAGCATCTGTTGTTTTGCTTAGGACTCTGTTTTGTCTTTGTGTTCGACAGGGTGGATTCTACGCAGGATCTATTTTCAGTATGTGTGTGTTATGTGTGTTGCCATTTTCAAGCCAGGCAAAGATAGATGTTCAGATAAATACTCTGGAAAAGAATGTAAGCGGATATATGTTTATGTTGACGCTGTCAGCCCAGACATCTTTGTTGCAAAGAAACAGGGAACAAGCGATACTGGGTTTGAAAATATCAGGTTCCCTCTCTGTCTCTCTGTCTCTGTCTCTGTCTCTGTCGCTCTCTCTCTGTCTCTCTGTTTCTCTGTCTCTGTATCTCTCTCTGTCTCTCTGTCTCTCTCTCTCTCTCTCTCATCTCTCTCTCTCTCTCTCTCTCTCTCTCGTTAACATATCAGGTATCCTTTCTATGTTTCCGCCTTCGTAACTGTTTCCCTCTCTATATTTACAACACTGTCTCTCACTCTCCCTCCATCCTCTCTCTGTCTCTGTCTCTCTGTCTGTCTGTCTGTCCTACTCTCTCTCTCTCTCTCTCTCTCTCTCTCTCTCTCTCTCTCTTTCTTTCTCTCTCTCTCTCTCTCTGTTTACAGCACCGTAGACCATATATATATATATGATATATATATTAATATATATATATATATATATATATTATACCATATATAGATATATATATATATATATATATATAATATATATAGATTATATATATATATATATCTGTTTACAGCACCGTAGACATATATGGTTACAGCACGTAGACCATATATTACACTATATTCTTTGATTCAGAAACATCTACTCTGCAAATCGAAGCTCTACATTGCATTTTGTTTCTTTTTTCATAAACGAAACTGGCGGTGGAATTGTCCCGCAAAGGAAGACATGGTATCCAGATGATACCTGAAGCAGTTGAATTAGTTTTACTACTGTATGCTGATGATGTTGTTCTCTGTCCGGAACAGTTGTAGGTTTGCAAAACCAAACTAAATGTATTGAAAGAAGAAGCAGACCGCTTAGGTTTATCAGTTAACTTGGATAAGACGAATATAGTGGTCTTTAGAATGGGTGGTCACCTATCAGTGTATGAAAAATGGTCTTATGGAAATGCAGATGTTCAAGTAGTAATTCATATAAATATCTTGGGAATGATATTTTCAACAAAATTAACTTTCCGTTACGCATGGGAAGAATCTCTGATGAAAGGGGGGAAAAAAAAGGGTACTATTGAAATTCTGAAATCCCTGAGGAAAACTGAATTGTACAGACTGTGGTATATTTTGGAAAATGTTTGATACACAGATAAAACCTCTTCTTACTTATGCAGCTGAAATTTGGGGCTTACATGAAAATTTGCAGATGGGAAAAGTACATACGTATGCTATGAAGCGTTTCCTTCAAGTACCTATTCATTCATCCAACACCGTTTTATATGGGAGAAATGGGCAGATA
>JADBJO010020614.1:17500-22500 GCA_016801955.1 Conus betulinus
GAACCGATTTCAAAGAGTTGCCAAAGTGCTACATTTTGTTGCATGTGTTCTGCATTGCATCCCTTCAAAAGGCGACATCGATTTTCATACTTGATATGTTCTTTGTCACTTAACGTGTAAAGGTCATAAACAGACCTTCTTCTTTCTTTCTGTTTACCCCAAGCTACCTCTTCTTTCTTGTATTTGTTCCTTTCTTAAGCTTCAGTTTACCAAAGCACACACACACACACACACACACACACACACACACACACACACACACAGAGACAGAGAGAGAAGAGAGAGAGAGAGAGAGAGAGAGAGAGAGAGAGAGAGAGAGAGAGAAACAAAAAAACAAACGCACACACATGCCTGCGGGCACACACACACACACACACACACACACACACACACACACACACACACACACACACACACACACACACACACATACACACACACACATGTCACATTTCATTCATAGGTTCAAGAGTTACGTCACAATTGAATGACGTCTTTAATGATATGACGTCCACAACTTGGCATTATTTTTGTGCAGACTTATATTTCGTAGAAATTATTAGTGATTTTAGGATCGAAAATGTAAAACAAAGATTTTATTTGTTAAGGCATGAATATTGTTTTTATCATTTATAAAATCAATAAAGATCACTATAGCATGTACCAATCGTTATATTTTGTGTCGCGCATGCGCATGAGTGCGTAACCGACCAACGGCACTTGCTGGAGAATTTTCTACAAGTCAACACCGTGCTATGAAGATCGAAGAAGATACCAAGGCTACCTGGAAAGAAGCAACCTGCCAGAGGAAGAAACCAGACCAGGCCAATCTGGAGGACGACTGAAGGGCGAAGGCGGCGTCACGAAGCAAATCCTTGACGGGGAAGGACTTAAAGTCGACGAGGATCGATCTACTTGCTCGGCAGCCGTGGCCATTCCGTCTAGCAGATTGTGTTGAGGTACTTTATTTCAAATCTAAAATTATTCTCGTCAAACCGCTTCAAAATTCGCCTCATTATAATCGAGTAACAGCATCTTTTACCGAAACAACAATATATATTTTTGCACGATCATCTAGACAATTTTAAAATCAATACTTACTTAGTTACTAAATTATCTGGTCAACGCATATAGTTGAATTTGGGGCCGACATTTCATCTCTTTGTTGCTCCATTTTTCACTGTGTTGTTCTGTTTTAATCATATGCCATTTCATTTCAGGTTCATCGATCGCTGCAGTAATTAGAGTGGGTGGTAAAAATCGATAATAATATATGAGTGAATGGAGAATGGATGAAGACTTTCCATTGCGAGCAATGTAATGTTTGATCCACCATTGCAAATCAATATTTGTTGCATCTTTAACGTTAACGCTGTGGATCATACAAGCACATTTCATTGTTTTGCTACAGATGTAGACTTAATTGTAGTGCATCTGGCAATTGTAAATTTCAGTTTGTGTG
Organism: Conus betulinus; assembly: GCA_016801955.1. NCBI lineage: Eukaryota > Metazoa > Mollusca > Gastropoda > Neogastropoda > Conidae > Conus > Conus betulinus. The sequence goes on from JADBJO010020614.1 coordinate 18,963, forward strand.
AACCTCGAGATTGTTTTGAGCAAATGTTGTGGGAATGAATTTAATGATTTTCTTTTCTATAAAGCATCTAGTACAAGGAGGATAAATTTTTGAAGATGAATGAATGTAGAATGAAGGATAAGATAGTGCGATTGTGAGGTGTGGATGCTGGTGGGGAGCATGACAGTGCAAGCATTTGGAAAGGGCAGGAAAAATACCATCTCTGCCATTTTCCAGGGTTTTTTTATTTTTCTTCCACCACGCTACACCTGGACGAGCACACCAGAGTTGATCTGAGGAGTGTGACCACTACGCACTGAAGGAGGCAGAGCCTTTGATTCAACCTGAGGAAAAGCGAAAACCCAATCCCTTCAACCCGGATCAACTCGACCATCAGCTGAGTTATTTAAATTATTTTCCACGATACATTCCCAGGCACCACACCAGATTTATTTTTCTTTCCTTTGCATAATCATTTTATTTTAGTACAATGAACTGAAACGAGGGACATTTGCGAACCACTGTTCAAGAACTGGCGGAGAGGAGAGACATTATTTCATCATTCAGCCCAACCTTTCTGTCTGCAAAAGTAATTTTATTGGAGAAATTATCATCATCACCATCATCATCACTCATTTCATTCAGGTTCAAGTTGCCATATAACATTAACATGCACGACAGAAAACACAACATATTCATAGCACTCACAACACCACACATTAGCACACGTCTCATTCTTTAATAAACTTTTGTTCAGTTTGCATTTCAGGTCCATCTTGTTCCATCATTGGAGAAAGCTTGAAGGGTGCGTGTGAAAGATAACTCTCTTTCTCACCCGGTCTATCGTTCTTGTCAGAAATCTGTCACAACACACACACACACACACACACACACACACACACACACACACACACACACACACACACACATGGGCCCTTGCCCACACATCATACACACACGTGTACATCCACTACACACACACACACACACACACACACACACGCGCGCGCACACACACACGCACGCACGCACGCACGCACACACACACACACACACACACACACACACACACACACACACACACACATGGTAGGTAGGCACTCAAGGTCTGACCAGCCCGTTTGGCTAATGCGTAGGTCAGACATCCGCTGAGTCGTAGCCACGAGACCCTCTTCTTCAATTGTCTCATCTTTGTTGTTAATTCATTCACCCATCAGCTTCAAATCATGCGTAGTGTGGTCTCAAAACTTAGCGGATGCAGTGTAGCGTATATGGACTAGTCCACACGCAGTGACGCCTCCTTGATGAAACTGAAACTGAAATTTACCAAAGCATGACAAAACCAAAGACAGAAATCTAGTAGTAGTACACAGAAAGTGTTCGATTCAGCAGTTTATCTTTGCCTTATTCATTTTGTGCCTTCCTTTCTAATGAACATTCTTACCAAATACCTTACACATATGCACACACAATCACGCGCACAGACAGAGAGAGAGAGAGAGAGAGAGAGACAGACAGACAGACAGACTGACTGACTGACTGACTGACTGACAGACAAATAGAGACAGACTGACAGACAGACGTGACATCCTAATCATGTCTTCATAGCGACAGCAAACAGGATGTATGATTAAAACACTGCTGAGTTTCTCATTTATGATTGTTTTTTAGTATCCTTATTCAGATCAGTTAAGAAGAAGACGAAGAAAAAGAAATACGCGCGCAAAGTTATCAATAAAGAGAAAATAAGACGGAAGTAGTCCCTGGTAATCTGGTAACTTAGATCAACAATTTTTTTTCCTTACCTCGGAATCTTAGTTTTTTGCCTGAATTTCCGACGTACTTTGTGTTTTCTTACATTGTATCGTTTCTGTAGCTGTAGTTCAAGTTCTGCTGTAATACACAAACATGAAGCATGACAAAATTACCAAAAAAAAGTTTGGAATTGAAAGGAATCGTTGCTGCTACTCTGGCATGACTCACTTTACATAACCCTGCTGTACCTCAAGTCAGACTTGCTCTGCTGAACAGTTGCCTATTATCATAATCAGTTCAGTGGTTTATTTCATGTCTTTCCATCGCCAGATGATATTAGACATTTGTACAAAAAAGAAAACTCCACACTCAACTTATCTAGTACTTGCAAAGTCACATCTGATATGTGCATAGTTACATAAGTGAAATATCCTAGTGGTCACAAAGTTGTGATCTTTACTTTACAAAAATTTTGCAACTTGTAACTGCGAAATAACCATGGCAATTTCAGCAACACATGAACCATAAAAGGCAGTATTGGCATTATCAAAGTTATTCATCTCAATACCTTTGCCCTGACAGAGCGAGGTCAACACTGGGCATTCAAACAAAAGATGACGCTCATTAATGTTTTTTCTGCAGACACAAGTAATACCATAAGAATATTTAGTGTTCCAAGTATTCAGCCTTAATTTATGAATTAGTCTAACATCACAATTATGTCCTCGCCTATCGGGACTCAAGGTGTCAGAGCCACGCAAACACCGAAAGCAGAGTGCTGTTGACGGCAGACCACGATATGCTCAACATGTATTGCCTTACTTGATATAATAAGCAGATGAAAAAGAAAACCTAACAAGCAAACGCATGACAAGAATGAAGACTGGAATGTATCCAGCCGACGACTGAGCTCGGTATTGGGTCGGTATATCCCGCGAAAAACAAAAAAACACGGTACGGTATGCGGTTTATTTTCTCCTAGTGTTTCAGCGTTGATAGTGCGTTGTGTTCGTTACGGTGGAGGACTCAACCGTGTGTTGTATGCCAGTAAACGCTGCCACATGGTTAGCCCCGCCCTGCATTTTTACCATGACAGTATGTTCCGAGAGATAATGTACAGTCTTGTGTTTCCTAGAGTTCTTTGCCAAAGGCTGTGCGAATGAACTTCCAACAATTCGAACGCATCTTCCTGCGCACATACATGCACGCAAGCACACACACACACACACACGCACGCACGCACGCACGCACGCACGCACGCGCGCGCGCGCGCACGCACGCACGCACACACACACACACACACACACACACACACACACACACACACACACACACACACACATATGCGCGTCTCAATCGAGGAAAAATTGTGAGACAGAACAAACGAATAGATCTTACTTCGAGCGAGCGAGAAAACTATGAATATAGAGAGAGAGAGAGAGAGAGAGAGAGAGAGAGAGAGAGAGAGAGAGAGTATTAAACCGCAGTGCAGGGGACATCAATCTTCCTCCTGCACCATGTATACACAAATAAACCATCCATGCTACATCTGCCTAGTTTTTTCCCATTTCTCTCCTTCTGTTTTCTTCGGCTTATTTCTGTCTGAAAGCCGCAGACACTCACTCAGGTACACACAGGTACATACAACATTCTTCCCCACTCTAGCACATACGTATGAAGATGCACACGCACAGGTAAACGCAAACACCTAAAAACACATTAATTCTCACTCTTATACAAATACCCAACCGTCCACACACACACACACACACACACACACACACACACACACACACACACATAC
>JADBJO010020614.1:27500-31024 GCA_016801955.1 Conus betulinus
AAAGCAGTGCCATGTGACAGTGTGTGCAATTGTCATGTGTGTGGCTAAACACACAGCGTTTCCGCTCGTGCCGCCCTCCAGTTGCGTGGGTTCGAGCCCTGCCTTTCTCGCCCTTTCTTTCCCAGTTTGAATGACAATCGAACTGAACGTCAAGTCCATCGGATGGGGGGACTATACGCGAGTCGGACCCGTGTGCCTTCCTGGCCCCCTGCACACGTTAAAGAGCCCACGGCAGTTGAAAATCAAAAGGAGCAGGGGGGGGGGGGGGGGGGGGGGGGGGGTGTCCCCGCTGCCCTGGCAAAATTGATGTAGATTATTTCTTGCCCAAGCCAAAAAATTGTCACTTACTGTTATGTGTGCCATCGTGTACCGGTGGAAATGGAGGACACGTATAAACATCGCATGCATCCTATGTGAGAAACTGGAGGAATAAATGAGATAAATGAAAAAATGAGTGGCTGATATTTGAATGGTACGGGAAACGACTGAATGAGCGCCAGTAGGCTGCTCTTCGGCCGGCTCTACCTGGGTAGGCAGCCCGTTGAGTGAGTGAGGTAGTGTGTTTACACGGACACATCAAATTCTAAAACAGAGTCAGCAAAAAAAACATAGACAGCCTGGGGGTTCAGGTAACGTATACGGTAAATTAAATTGACAGATTAGAAGCGTTTTCCATCCAACACCCCTGCTTGTTTGGCATTCCCAAAGTTTGTGACTCTGAAGACAACAGCCTGTGCATTAGAGCAGTGGTATCAGTTCTAAACTCTCTCTCTCTCTCTCTCTCTCTCTCTCTCTCTCTCTCTCTCTCTCTCTCTCTCTCTCTCTCTCTCTCTCTCTCTCGCTGCCTTCTCCTTTTTTTTTTTTCTTTTTATTTGTCAGATGGTTCCAGACCGTTTTTAAAACTGTGCCAGTGACAGCTTGAATTGTGCTATTCTTCTTCCTTCACCAACAGCTGTGTCCTGATGGTGGCGACTCAGCGGAAATGTCTGTTGTAGACTATTTGTAGAGAATTTTTTTGTGTCTCTATGAGTCTGATTGTCTACTTTGATTTCCATCTCTCTCTCTCTCTCTCTCTCTCTCTCTCTCTCTCTCTCTCTCTCTCTCTCTCTTCTCTCTCTCTCTCTCTCTCTCTCTCTCTCTCTCTCTCTCTCTCTCTCTCTCTCTCTCTCTCTCTCTCTCTCTCTCTCTCTCTCTCTCTCTCTCTGGATAACTGGATTTCTGAGAGTCAAAGGTCGTCTTTGCAGCCCATAAGGTTTTTAAATAATAGTTTTCTCTCTCCTCTCTCTCTCTGTTGTGTTTCAAGTTATTTCTCTCTCTCGCTCTCTCTCTCTCCCTCTCTCCTCATCTCTCTCTCCGTCTCTCATCCTCCCTCTCTCTCACCTACCTCTCTCCCTCTTGCTCCGGCCCTATTCTCCTCTCTCTCCTCTCTCCCCTCTCTCTCTCTCTCTTCCTCTCTCCTCATTCATCTCTCTTTTCTCTGTGGAAAAGTGATAGAGAGAGATGGACAAAGATAGAGAGAGAGAAAGACCAAGAAGAGAGAAACAGAGAGAGAGAGAGAGAGAGGAGTGAGATAGAAGAACGGAATGACAGATATCCAGACAGACGTCCAAGGAAGTCCGGCAATAGGAGTATGGGAGAAACAATAAGGGAGCGAGGGCGAGGTGGAGAATCAATGGTAATGGGGGTGAGGGTGGCTCGGAGGGAAAAAAGGGGGTCTGTATCGCACGCTTTTGACTTCAAGCACTGTATCTAAAAAAAAAAAAAAAACAACGTTGAGGTTCCTGTCGACATTTCTCCCGAATGGATGCTATAATGCCTCTGGCACAAACTCTTTGTAAACATGGGGCTCGTGTTGTCTACTGGCATTCACACCTTCTGTCTGCAGACAGAGCAGGGGGTGGTCGGGTGACAATTTGCCGGCAAAATCAGACAAAATGGTGACAAGGCATCTGTTTATTACACACACACACACACACACACACACACACATACAGGTACGCACGCACGCAAGCGCCGCACGCTCGTACACACGCATGCACGCACACACACACACACACACACACACACACACACACACACACACACACACACACACACACACACACACACACACACACACAGGGAGAGAAACAGTGAAAGAAAAAAAAGAATGGAGTTTATTTCGAGCAAGCAAGGTAAGGATGAATATGAGAGAGACAGACAGACAGACAGACAGGCAGGCAGGCAGGCAGGCAGACAGACAGATAGACAGACAGACAGAAAGACAAACAGACAGAGGGTATTAAAATGTACTTTAGAGACATCTATCTTCGGGCTTGCACCATGTCTGTACATATAAACCATCCATGCTACGAGTGCCTAGTCCCCCCCCCCCCCCCCCCCCCCCCCCTTCTCTCTTCTTCTGTTTTCCTCGGCATTTATCTGAAGCCGTACACACTGACTTAGGCACAGACGGGTTCATACAACATTCTTCCTCGTTCCAGCTCATACGTATATACGTGCACAGGCACACCTGAAGGCGAACACACATAAAACACATAAAAACATGTGAAATCGTTCTCACACCCATGCAAATACCATCCCCTCTGCACACACACACACACACACACACACACACACCACACACACACACACACACACACACACACACACACACACACACACAGAGAGACCAACAGAGAGGAGAGAGAGAGAGAGAGAGAGAGAGAGAGAGGAGAGAGAGAGAGAGAGAGAGAGAGAGAGCAATTGAAAAGGGGAATTAGATGAATATTTAAACGACGGCTTTTTGTTTGTTTGTTTGTTTCCTTTGTTTCCTTCTTGCTTGGGTTTTGTTATTTGCTATTACACTTGGTGTGCTTTGTTTTTTGTTTGATTTCAGTTCTTTGTGATGTACTTGCTGCTGCAGTTGCTGCTGCTGCTGCTGCTACTGCTGCTGCTGCTGCTGCTGCTGCTGCTGCTGCTGCTGCTGCTGCTTGTCTGGTTTGCTTAGCAATACAAAAGAACACACGAACGAACAAACGAGAAGAAAGAAAGAAAGAAAGAAAGAAAGAAAGAAAGAAAAAGAAAGACATGAAAACGAAATGAAGACTTTACATGAAAGAAAGAAAGGCAGACATAATGGTTAGGAAGGGAGAGAAAGCATACAAAAAAATGGGAAGAATGCCACGAAAGAAAAGACGAGAAAAGAAGAGAATAGGAAGAAACGAAAAATGAATAGTAATCGAAAAGAAAACGATGGGGATCAGCGCTTGCTTCAGGGCTGTTAGATGAGGCCACAGAAGGCGGTTTATAAGGTAAGAATCAGAGGTGATGGAAAAGGTAGGTGATGATCATTAGCAAGATCAGTAGTTAACAGGGTCCTTTAATCATGCTTTTGGGGGGGGAGGTGATTAGATTTGCCAGTGCATAGGTCGAGTACAGGAAGCCGGTTTGAAACTGGGTGGTGATGATGCTCTGCGTTAAAGATCAGCGGGAAACAGGTTATCTGTTTGGATTTAGTGTCTTCCGGAAGTTGGGAAGGGGAA